>JAQIXS010002110.1:0-24687 GCA_034700785.1 Rossiulus vilnensis
TACGGTTCGACAGGGAAAAGCTAAGCAAGACAGCCCTCAGCCCAATGCGACTTCCAAAGCACCGTATGCACGCACTTCTCGACCCGAATCCGACCACAAAGGCAGGTAGACAGGGAAAAGGCACGGCAAGGCATCAAGCAGGAAAGCCAGCCTCTAGATAACGCTACTCGACACTTCTTAACCCTAACGTTGGGTCGACGGGAAAAAAGTCGAAAGCAGTGACAGAGGACTGGCTGCACATCGCGGCTACTTTGACGTGCAAGCACGACATCTGAATCGAGGGGCACGGTGCCTTCTGCTGAGTACCGACGCCCCGAGCCTGACAGACGAATCTCGAGCCGAACTTCCAGTAAGACAGAAAGCTCAAGGCAAAACACATCTTATCAGAGGAACTTTAATGGTCACGACCCACGGTCACCCAACGGTCCACGGCTTCTTATGTCCTTTGACAACACAACCCATGTGTCGCTTACCTTCTTAAAGCCATCTCACCACCATCGGCATCTTCTACGAAGAAAACCAAACATCTGTTATCCACTGTAAACCATAAGGCATGGATTTGATCGAAAGCAGAATTGAATGATAATAGTGGAACCCCGCAACCTCCATTGACACGCGGCCAAGAAGGGGCAGGAAACCGGTTGCTGAGACAAAATTGATAAAGCGTCAATGAGCGTCCGGTCGCCAGGTGGGCCTAGACGTGCATCTGCAAAGCAGTACCAATCTGCTCATGCTTAATAAATTAAGGTGAGCAACAGACTCAATACAACGCAAATTCCCTCTGACTGAAGTCGGCAGGGCACTTTCCAAACGTTCGATGAATGGAGAAAGGGAGAAATATGTCGCGCGTGTTGTTTCCCAGCGCCATTTGCACAAACGTTATACATGCCATTTGCACAAAAGTTATACATGAGAGAGAAACAGAAGTCGTGCGTGTTGTTTTCCAGCGCCTTTTGCACAAACGTTTTACATGCCATTTGCACAAAAGTTATACAAGGGAGAATTAACTTGTAATTTCTATAAAATTACTTTACGATATCAATGGCCTAAATGTTGTATACAAATACGTTCCTTCTATATTTTAATTGTTTACAATATGCCAGTAATTTATATTAGTTTTGAAATAATATTTTTCGACTCGTAATACATGGATAATACATGTATACAAGAGCGCAATAGTGTTGTTGCAAAGACGGAAATAACACACGAAGTTGTTGAAAATGTGAAAGCTCCAAAGGATTTGAATCATGTAACGCATGCATTTGGCTTTTGATATAAAATATGCACATACAAAACTACAGTAGTTATCCTGTGACGAATGGGAAATTTCTAATGGGAAATTTGTAGGAATTTCTGAAACATGTGAAATCTGAAATGCACAGCAAAATCTATGTGGCTCATGTTAAAAGTGTATCAAACGTTTTGAATCATATACATGTGCATGTATTCATTTTTTACCTTTAATATAAAATTTGCACATAAAGTTATTCCACTAGTTTGGCTTTTTTTCTAAATTCCCAAGAAATCAGAAATAAGCAGGGATTTTTGGGACACCCCATAATTTTTGACTGTCGTCATCCAAACTTTGCAGTTTGAATTTTTAAAAATCTGTATCAACAGAGAGAAGCAAGCCAGACATTTTCTGAATGACTAACGTCTACAATTGGTGTTGTTGGATATGATTGGTCTCCAAAATACAGATGCAAATATAAGTCCAAAATATATAATATAGATTTTGTAGTATTACTCAAGCAGAAAATTAAAAAAAATTAAAGCTGATTTTTATAAAGCATCCAGATACAATCCATCTTAATAGACTACTGTTAATTTTAACACGACCAAAAACTTTATCACAGGAAAGCTATTACTCTCCTTCTCATATCTGATGCCATTTTATAGAGCGCAAAATAGTCTGCGGTATGATGAGCATTTTAACAAAGACATGGAATGCGCCATAACCTTCTGCTATTCAGGAATTGAATGACTGCAAATACAGTTGGTATTAGGTTTTCATCAATGGCCTTAAGGCCTTCAACGGTTGGTTGTTTTGGCACTTCTGGTTTCAGCGCTAAAGATGACAGTACCGCGTGTGTCTATAAATTACAGACTGACATAATTTGGGAGCCGATGAGTGCGCATCCAAAGGCAATCCCCGGATTCGATGGACGATGAACTTCAAATTGTTCTTGAAGCTTTCGATTGTCCATAAAAGTCACTCTCAGACGGATTATCTGGCACCAATTCTTTTTGGCGAAAAACAAGGGGCATTCAAGACATCACCTCCTTTTCAAATAACGGAGAAGCACTCAGCGGATAAAACCAACTTCAAGTTTTAAGAGTGAAAGAAGGACTTCCGTAATCTTAAACGAAAACAGCTGTAAGAAGCAAGAGCAAATGCGACCTACCACTTTTCCGGAGATAAGCACCACTTGTCCAGACGTTTCTAGCTGATTTTCAGTTAAGGTTTCTGGGCCGCGGCCAAACTGCACGAAAAGTTCTGGAAGCGTTCTGGAGCATAACTCTTCGCTTTCCATGTTGAATAGTCGACAAGCGGTGTCGTTCACCATCAGAATCTGCATAAGAAAACGAAATTTATAAGTTAAAACCAGAGTTCGAAGTTGAAAGGCATGATGGGAGCATTGGTGTCTCTTGCGGATGGATGCCTTCCAATCTTGTCCAAATCACAAATTAACATCATTCCAAAACTGATTCGCCCAGGCATTCCTTATCAAGCACACTGCTTCAAGGACCTTTGCTGAATCAATGTCACAAACTGATTCCATCATGGGCACCAAAGTGATTAGATATTTTCCAATTGTAATTCAATGGTAAAGAGTGGAATGTTTTTATTGTTTGTTGATATTAGAGATCTTGATTCGGAGGTATTTATACATCAATTAAATATAAATTTGAAGAAGAAGGATTATAGATAAATGTGTTTTATCTAGGAGTGAATGTGTGTGCAGTAGTCTACTGGCATAAAATTCAAGAAATTCCTAGACAACGTAGTGGCGCCAAAATATCATAAACAAATAAGCCTCAAACCAATCTGGAAAAAAAACCTGATATCTTTGACAAGGTAGCATTCCAATGGTCAATTTACTAAATATGCTTCATACAACTTTCTTGGGTTATGCAATTCATGTTCATACATTTACATTACATTATATTGTAAAACAGCTAGCAGCGATTCGTGAGCGTTTAAATAACCTGAATGGAAACTCAACTATTTTAAGTCAGACAGGGATTGATTATTTCCTGGTTTCGCGACGCACATATTATATTCGCATTAAGAACGGCTTTGTATTTCGATTCTCCTCATGCTGCATTACTTTAATCAAATTAAAAGATTTAAGAAATCCCTCGCAAATGAGAGATACCGAAGGATATGTCACGCATAGTAAACACAAAATAATGGAGAAAGCGTGAACATTCATGAGGTAACAAGGCCGTTTATGCTCGAATCCGTTATTTTTTCCCTTCCTCAATGAAACATTACCCGACAATTAGCCAGAATAAATTAAATTAATCCACGAAAGAACGATCCAAAGATTATTCCAACATAGACTCTCATAAAATATGCAAATCAGATCAAAGTGGACTCAATCTTCAGAGCGAAAATGTTACGGGCCGTCCACAAAGAACGCAGATCAAAAGTGGCCAGGTTTCGTTGTAAACACCAGCTTAGGCCCGAGCCAACAAACGGCATATTTTTGCTTCAAATACTTATTATAACTGCTAAATTATTTTTTTTACCGGGCATAATTGGTTGTCCATTAGGGTCTGCGTTATTTTTGTTCATTTGAACATGTCCTGTTTATTTCTAAAATAATAAAACTTGAAAAAAAACGAAATGCAACCTCTGATTGTTAGGTTCACTTCAATTTTTTAAAATTGTTTTAAATAAATAATCGGAACATTTTAAATTATCAAAAATAACTCAGACCTTATAATAAGTATATTTGAAACAAAAACGTCGCACTATATTTAAGGAGACCACATTTAAACAAAAAATTATGAATCTATGACAATTAGTTCATTTTTATGATTTTTTTACATTGGTATTTTTACGCAGAATTGTCACTGAAACATGTTTGCTCTTTTCTTCCAAAACATAGCAATAAATTGCAACCTGCATAATTACACAGAGCATTGACTTCACGTTTAGTTTAATTACAACACATTAAGGTACATAAATAAACCATAAACTTTTTTTTTCTCAATTTCATCATTAATTGGCATAATTGGCAGTATCTCAATACCTAGGGTCGAAGATTTGGACCCTTTTCATACAGTGCCACAAATTATTTTTTCATGATGGGCATTGCCCCCCTTCCCCCACAATCTCGGACGTCCTTTATGGACAGCCCCGGGCAAAAACCCTTTAGCGAGCTTTGGCTATTAACGATAAAATCGTTACGAGCAATTATCAAATGCAAAATGATGTGAAAACATAACGAGGTAATTTAGAAGCGCGTATACAGCCATGCCCAGGAGTTTTATGACACGCTCGTGAGCCTCCATATCACTTAAATTGCTCACGTATACCATAATTGCGCTTGTACATTTAGGAAGTGAACAAAATGGCTTATGGGGCTCCCTCATTACCATCCACTAAAAACCTAGAATGGGCTCTGGATCCTCTGGTGTATATGCAGTGGATTTTCGAAGATGACAAAATCAATAGCTTCTGGCTAGCCAGGTAGATAAGGGGCCGTCCATACATTACAATTACGAAGCGCTATTTTAAGAAATACATGTATTTAAGACCCCCATCCCCAGGTAACACACTGTAACAATACGTAAATACCTCCCTTAAGTTACGTAACGCTGATCACCAACACCCTTTTCATGAACACTTCCAACTTTACACAAATTAGCAATTCATTGTACCAGTTGCTAGGGCCTCTGAGAAAGATTTCATCTTTTTAAATTTTCATTACGTGGAAGTCGAAAATCATGGATTTTAGAATAGCTACATTTACATAGCCTACATAATTTGATTAAAATGTTTGACAAAATCAAGCAAAAATAATGTGTAAGGTTGTGTAAATGGTAAAAAAAATAATGGCTTTCAAATACTTCAAATAAATGCCAAAGTATAACATACACGTATTATGACATTAAGCTACTGTACATACCCATGTAACACTATAACAAAACGTAAAGACCCCCACCCCATTCAGCGTTACGTAACTTATGGGCAGCCCCTGAGCTGCCATTTTTACCACGCCTTGCAAAACCAGATGCTAATTGCTTTCGCCCAATTTCACGGCTTTCGTATTGCGAGTGGTATATCAGAAATAGGCCAAGTTATCTCCAGATTCACCAGCTAATTGATGCGCTAAGTCACGTCTGCCCATCAATAACCATGCAGCGTTTCGTGCTCGGATTCCGAAAAGTCCCAAGTCCCAGCACCGCTGTTGCGAGTTCTAAAAAAAGGGAACATCCGGCGATGGGGCGGCTTCTGGTCAACACCAGACATAATTACATGTTCAGGAAGCCGGTCGTAAACATGCTGGTGATGGTAAAAAAAAATGGGGGGCTAAAACGAACGCGGCCAAATTAATGAGAGCGCAATTTTTACAATTAGCCAATTAATAAATTGGCCGTTGACGATGTGATCTTATTATGCAGGATCAGGCTGCGAACATTAGTGCGGTTTCATTGTTTTGGTCACTAATAAGTGAGGCTTCGCACGCCAGGTCACGTTCTGGCTTCGTGGAAACTTCCAGAAGATTGCTATAAACCCATGAAACAAATCAACATTTTCCTGACCAACCCAAGTAAATTTCCCGGATTTTTTTTGAAAATGAATGCTTTAGCATCAAAGGGAATATTTATTATTAACAAACTATCAGCTTTTTGCAGCTATAGTAATTTCTCAGCAATTGCATTTTATGAATGAAATTCCTTAGTGCATCTTCCATTAAAAAATGCAACTCAATATTTCGAGGCAAAAGTCAGTGCACATTCGTAAGAGATTTCTCCGGCTTTCATTGATTTTTGACCAATAAATGCAAAAACTGAATTTTCCTTGCCTATCCCTGATTTTCCAGGTGCGCACGAACCCTGCAAATGATCAACCCGTGGCAATGACCCTTGTTATGTAGTTCACTTCTATTTCAAATCAACTAAGTACCCAACAGCCATGCGGTAGTGGGTGAAATCCCTTTATGCCCAATTTATTAAGCATTTTACCACCTTGTCCGAAATTTCCATAGGTTGTTTTCATTCTACAGTGGTTTTGAACAGCGATAAAGCTAGTCAAAGTTCCCAATTTTTTTTTAAAAAACGCGTTCAGGTTACATATTGAACATGTATTTTATATTTGCAGTGTTTAGGGGACGGAATCATTTTGGTTTTCCCAGAGTACGCTTTTATCGTGATATTGCGTTGGCTAATTTCAACGAATTCATAATGGTTTGTATCAATAAGTAAATGACTAATCTATATCGACTGATCAACAGCTTCATATAATCTAGCGTGTTTTAGAGGTTATAAATTAGTTATGTAAAATTAAACTAAAAAGTTTTCAAGAAAAAGTAAAGTTTACTTCGACATTTACTGAACTTGATATGTTAACTTCCACCCCTGCGATAACCACATTTAAAAAAAAATGCGAAAAATTAAAAAACTGGACAATTCAAACGTATAATTTATCGACTGCTTTTACACTCAAATAACTTGGATTTCAATTCAGATTAGATAGTAAAAACCCAGATAACCAACCAACCGAACCAAGATTTTATTTAATGTACTGCTATACGATTATAATGAAAAAGAAAAAAATAACCGTATAATCCCCATTTTATTTAGCTGTGGAAATTATTTTTATTTAATAATCACGTTTAACCAGACTGTGGATAAATGGCTACCAATAACAAAGCAAGTCAGCTTAATCTTGAGAATCAATCTTAAGTTATCAAGACAATGTAAAATATTTGGTAAGCTTACCTGGTATGCCTTGGCATCCACCGTCATCACCGCCTTATTGGGATTGTACACAGTAGTGATTGCTGAGGGCAATGGACCCGATGCAGAATTCATCAGACTGTTCATCGACCACGACTCAGCCAGAGAAAAACTATGGCTGAGTAAACTAGTGGACTCCGAATTTTTCGAAAATGAATTTTTGGGAGGAGGGTGTCCAATGCTGCAGTAGCTGAAGGAGCCCAACTCATCACCTAAATAGGGGGAAATGACACATAAATGTTAGCATATTAGTAGCCTAACTGTTGCGCATGCATACATGAAAATTGCATTTTTTATTTTCGCTGTAGTTAATTGGTTTCCCAGAACTGTTTTTCAGCTTGTCTGGTTTTATTTCCCTCTTGTTCTTATCATAGTTTGCTGAAATATCCTGCTTTAGGAAACTTCCCCCATCAGATGGCACTTTTCTTAAGGTCGGCGAGATAAGGCCAAATTGCGTTGAATCATTTCGGATCAAATCAATTTATTCGTGAAATGATTGAAACATAATCGGTGTGCCCACACGATTCGATTCACTATATTGCGAAATGAATGACTTTTTCAGGGACTTTGTTAATCCACATCTAAATAAAAACAACTTAAAAGACAAATTACTTGCAGGCGAGTGCCAATACACCATATGGCATATGCAGGATTCAATTATGTTAATTCAATGACTTTAAGTAACTTTTTTTTAAATTAAAACAGGTATCCATTAAGAATAAAATTCGCATTTTTAATTGGTTTGAAATAGTTAGCAGTTCTCGAGCCAAACAAATTGACTATCACAAGGCACAGAAGCTCACATCTACTAAAATACCCAGGAAGCTTAACTCACAATTATAAATTATAAGCTATAAGCTCGATAGGACCAAATTCATAATCCAAATTATAAGCTTTATACTGACTACAAATTTCAATTAAAAATGATATCGCATTATTGCATAGCATGGACGTTAAAATTGTCTATAAAATACATTTAATGTAAGCTACATGTATTCGAACTTTGAAATTATAAATTAATTGATCATTTGATCAGAATTGATCAGAAAACACACATATCCTATCATTTTTTTTTAAATATAAATAAACGAAGCTTTTACAAATTATAAAAAATAACTCAGACTATTATGGAAAATCAATACCACACAGTAAAAACAAATTAGCAATTATAATAAGCAACTATAATAAAGTACTAGTGGGCGTTATTGTAAGCATATCAATAAAGCTGAACGGTCGGAGTGACGTTCATTAATAAATAACGCTACAATATCGCTCAGGTGGTGTTTCACATTGGGCATGGGTCATCTGATGTAAGTGATAATAAAACATTTTCCGACCTTATCTCTCCCACCATCCCCTTCTCTGCCTCTAGTCTATGATCTTTATTTATGCGACACCCCCAACGCACATAAAAAAACTAATTCCCATAAAATAAAAGTGATGTACCTGTAAACGTCTTCAGCACTTCTTCATTTGCAGCTGAAGCAGCATTCAGATCAATATCTCTGCCGAAATTCTTGGCCCTGGCACGTCGAGGAAATGATTGATTTGTCTCGAAGGATTCTTGTAATCCAGGCGACATCCCGAACTGGAGACTCCTTTCTCGCCTTCCAGATCTGAGGCGATCCAAGGGCGACACGGGCAATCCCCCTTGATGCAAGCCGTTCAATCCTGCGCATCCCTTGCCGGATTTCCATGCCGCCAAACCCTGAAAACGACAAATTTGATTTCGAAGAAATGAATAAACATAACAAACAAACAAAAAAGCAGGCACCGGGTTAATAACGCACTGAAAATCACGTCTAGAAAGCATCCCACAAAGCGCGGCTTTTCAAAGCATAAAAGCAGATAAGAAACGTTATTCGTGAAAGCTGCTTCGGGCGACGGCAATTTAATAAACAAAAAATGGCCCTGGCTCAATAAACCTTAATCGAAAATCTTTCCGTTTGCCACCAGAGTTGGATCCAAGACTTCTTCCACCACATTCTGTGCCTCGCATTGCAACTTGGGTGGGGGTATGGGAAAAAAATCAATAGCATTTGTGGAAGTATGCCATGTTTTCGCAAAAACCCAGTGTTCCAAAGGGGAAATGGGATATTGTCTGAAATAAGGTAAAAGTTTCCATGATCCTAATGTTACGGCTCCGGTATTTTTGCTCGAGAGTCGCCCATTGTGCGTATTTTATTGGAACGGAGTAGATTTTATGGTCACTTCAAAAAGGACGTGTACAAATAAAGTTTGCGATGTTATGGTGCTGGTGGAGATCAGTTCAATCAAGAATGAAAAGAATGCACCATCAAAGGCTCAAAGCAGACGTCTTCAATGGTGAATGGGCCTCCTAAACCACAAATGTGAGTTGGGATGATGGAGGACATGACGCATAAAACGTTATGTTGAGAAATGCCACTTTCGTGAATCAAGGATGGGCAACACTCGAAGACGTTGTCCAGGGAGTTTTTAGCTGCCATTAACACGGATTTAAGTATCGAAACGGTCTAATACCTATAAAATATCTGCGATTGTGAAAGGAGACAACCAGATCTGAGGTGGACATCCCTGTCGCCAGAAAGTGTGGCAAATTTAAACTTGTCAGCTCTTATAGTTTCACTGCTGTTGTTTTATTGTTACTGTTTCTTTTAAAAAACGTCCATTTACATGTAAGACCTTTCCTTTATAATTAACATTTCTAAACAGTTTTTTATGAAACAAAAAGTCTGGAACAAAAATAGAACAAAATGTTAAATTTACTTTACGAGGCGAATTTTACTTTTCATTCGCCACATTTGTGGCCACTTAAAAATAGGTTGTCCTCTCCTGTTCTTGATAGTTTGAAACATTGCTTTATTGCTCGCTCGCTGTGTATTCTGACAACTGATAGAATACAGTGATCATTGAGCCAGTGTAATTTCTAAATACAATTTCAAAGAAATCAATATAATGTATGATAAATCCTCAGAAAGCAGGCAGTAGTTACATTTTCCCACATCGCCATCGATCCAAAAATTAATCGCAATTAGAAAGTTTAACCTCGATTAGCATCTCGATGTCACGCTGAGTTTCAGTGCCATGGCATGTAAGCGCGCTGCTAGCTCGCATTTATTTTTCGTATTTGAATATCTGCCAATCTCCTGGGTCATGCAGATATCAGCCCTCCTTCGGGGTCAATAAATTTAATCCAAAAATCGATGGCCTTTCTGCACGGGGAATGGACCTGTACGGTTTACGAGGTGGCTTACCTGGGTTAAATTGGCCAATTGCCTGCTTTTATAGGCTATTTTTGGTGTTCAAATCATATTCCTGGCTGACGCTTGGCACTGATACAACTGCAGTCTCCTAGCCTTTGAGGTCATGCACGATTATCCCCACAGGCCGTATCAAATTTGTTAAAAAATTAGGCATACATATATTGTTTTCTTAAACTGTTCAAAATTTAGCGAGCAAAAAAATGCTAAAATAGTAATGAAAATAAGGTACTGGAAGCTTACAAAATTAGGATAACAAAGATGTATTTTACAATATACATGTAATTTGATTATAATACATGTACTTTAAAGTCACCATTGAATTTGAGCACCTAATTGAGTAAATTATCTTATCTTTGGCAATGGTCAAGATGCAACAAATCGCATATAGCCATAGAGTGCTGAATCAGACTAGCCTTAATTAATTTAAAATCATAAAAGAAGGTTAGCAAGAATGAAATAAAGATACACGTACTATCACAGAAGTGACAATGAAGCACATGTACATCACATCTGCAACCCAGATAAAAACCTGCTTATCTTTAATTATGTAGCATGTATAGCTCACGTGCAAGCATGCTCCTGCCAATATACAAATGTCAAAATAATCCAGGCATTTCCTGCAATTTATCAAAACGGCATAAAAAATAAGTAGGCGATAACGAGCCATTTTATTTAAGGCACTTAATATCCTAAGATTGATGGCTGCAAAATCCCTATTCGCATTGAATGGAGAATCCATGCAGACCCCTTCCTAGCCATAGCCAGCCTTAAGCAAAGAAGAGAAGCCATTGGGATCCAAAAAAAGAGAAAAAAAGATAAATGATAGAGATGTTTTTGAGATATGCTACGGATCATTACTTCTTGTCGATGTCAATATCAGCCATGAGAGGACCCAGCATGAAATTCCGTTGCTAGGTGAACATCTTGCATGATTGAAAATTGCTCACTTTGAAAAATACCAAATCGCCAAATTGCACATCCTATAAAGCGGAGGTAATTCTGTGGGAAAAATACAATTTCAAATCGTCAAATCTTTTGCGTTATTGATGCATGTAACAATTTTATTTTTCTGGATTCAAATTGGCAATCTGATTCTATCAGCGAGCATTTCTTGCATTTCTTGGTGAAGCACGAGTTGAATCAACAGGAAATGCGCTTGGTTTATTTCCAGGTTCGAGTTTTAATTAGATTATGACATCCTTTACGCATTAAGTTGAGTATTAATTTCAAGGCAGCTAACAGCACCATTAATATCCGAATTCAAGTTTACCATGTATATTACACAAGCAAATAAAGCAAGAGCACTTAAATTAATTAGTTACTCTTTGCTTTTAGTCATTTTCAAAGTTTAATCAATTTGTTCTCTAAAAAAAAATATAGAAAAATAAAAACGCTACATATGCATCTTGTAGCAAGAAGGCCGCCTGCAGGCCCGTTTCAATCATGAATTTACTAGTGGCCATAAATAATCGAACGGAATGTGATATGGCCCACACCATTAGATAACAATTTATCAAAACACAAAGCGAATTCAAAGCCTTCGCTATACGCCATTGAGCAATTCCGTCACACAGCTTTGGCATCGATTTCGTGAAATAAAGAAGATCTAGCGAAAAAGAAAATGCTATCCTGGTAATAAAGAGAAAATATTAACAGCAACATAACAGCCAATTTCATTATGAGTTATTGAAACGTTCGCCAAATACGATGCCTGATGTAATCGTGTTAATGAAATAACCGAACCTTCTCTTCAAATTAATAGCAAATAACCTACATTGGTCTTGACCTTTCAGACAGTTCTGCTGCAGGGAAGCTGAATTCTCCCAATGTTCAAACAGCCATGCCTAAATTTTACTTAATGATGACGCACATCGGTACATCATCGTTTTATTGCTACTGCCACAAACAAAGTCACACAACTTTAACTAATACCGTGAGACTGACAGGAAATAAGTAACGACAATTTCATCATGGACTGATCGAAAATTTTCCATGCCGAAATTATGCTGAATATTTATAATGGCTTGTTGGAAAAATAAGAACATTTGATGCAACCTGAAAAGTTGTAAACCAATGGAAAATGTACTTGTTCTGTACGAAAAAGTGAAAAAAAATCATTATGAGTGGTTTTCCTGACGCCCTGTAAATGACGATTGATTCGACTTTTATACACCAGTGTCACCGTCAGGCTTGAAGATCTTACAGATTCCACACACGTTCACAATACGCCCCTATTACAGAAAAAGTGGTCGTCGTGGGACTCACAATTTATGAAATAGCGAAACACACTACCCGAAAGCACAAATGCATTCAAGAGTGGACTTTTTATTTTCAATATTCATTAGGAATTGGAATTCTTAAATAGGGTACCAATTGTACAATCAACTCATGAATTCATTTTCTGTGTACATGTATGCAAAGGAGTTGCTAAGCTTACCCAAGTTTCTATGCTGTCCGATAAAAAAGTGACAAATAAAACAAATGAGAACTATTAATATATCTAATGAGACCTATTAATGACACTAATGAGACCCATTAACAAGACTGACGAGATCAAATGAGAAAAAGATAGGGAATGAATGGGAGCCATTATCATTATTTATGCCAATTTTGGAGAGTTGTGCAACATACTGTATATGTATCCTTCAATGCCTAATGCCAGTGATAGATCCAGAGGGTTTGGACTCTTTTTTCAGAGAATTTGCACCAATTAAACGCTTAAATTTCCTTTAGTTACATCAACCACTCATTGGCTTAATTCTGTACGTACGAACTGATCCCTGGTGTGCTAAAGGCCCTAGAGAAAAGGGGTCTTCAAACAAAAAATATATAACATATTCTTTACAAAATGTTGAACAAATTCTTCAGTTGTGATCTTTTTATCTACCAAATAAATGTAAAAAGTCGTGTTGTTTGTAATAATGAAGCACATTATTGCAAAATTTAGAATGAAATATAAAAAATCGCTTCTGTTGCCAATTCAAAACAAAAAAAAGTTTTCCTTTATTGATCACAGCAAAATAATTATTTGTATTATGGTGCCCAATGTCATATTTGGCTCCTTACCTCCGGCCATTTATTTCTTAATCCGTTTCTGACAACACTAGATATTTACTTTCGATCCCATATAGTGCTGACATTGTGAGTTATTTCTAAAGGCCCCAAAAATTTAATGCTAAATCACTCAATAACATGTTTAATTTCCATGTTTTCCCACAGCCAAACGTTGTTTAATTAACTATGTACATGCAGGTCTGAGGCCTATAGCCCTAAAGGAAAGGAAGCCCCAAGCAAACAACAAAAATATATCATAAAAAACATTTCTTACAAAAAGTATAGAATAAATTTTGCTCATAGGGGTCAAACTGCCTACATTTTTACCTGGTGAAACAGTATTTTTACGATTTCCGTTCCAAATTGAACGCATAAAATTTCACCCATGTTTTTTTACGCGAATTTCCATTTTCTGCCCTGCGCAGATTGCGATAACTTTCAACTGCATAAATACACAATTTCATTCGCTCTTCAATTTGGATGGTCTCGCCAATACCCAGGCCTCGCAGTGAGGCAATGAAATTGCCTCGATACGCTATTCAAAACGGTCCATTTGAAAATTTCCCGTCAACTCAGCTCGAAAATACTTTTTTTTTGTGGGGCTACAAAATGCAAATTCTGAAATTTCCGTACGTCAAAATGCATCTCGCGGCTCACTTTCTTGCCAGCTCAGCATAATGGCATCCCGAGTTGATAAATAGTGCAAGAAGGGAAAACAGCATCCGGGGAATTGAGTTTGGACTTGAGAGAGCGATTCCATGGCGTCACCAAGCCACAAAACCAATCATGAAACGCATTTACTTTTCAAAATGAGCCCATGGGCAAAAGCGAGAACACGTAAATGGCATCGCGAGAAGTGAGTGTTGATTGCTACTGAAAAGTTGCCACACAATAGGGGACTATAAATCGCACTCGCTGTTAAAACATTACAGTGTATCGCTTCCTCCAGCATTCATTTAATTAATTTTTTCCCCCTATACAATTCGAAACGATAGTTCTTTTAATGAATGTCAGAGAGTTAACAAGCCCCTCTTCGATAAGGATGTCATTTTGACACCTAAAGGAGAAGATGCGCCCAACTAAGAAAACTGTAGATGAACAAGCATGGTTTTAGGGAAATGAGAAAGAAAAGATAAAGAAAGATGGCGATGCATCTTTACACAATTTAAAACAACGTAAAGATAGTGTATAATTGCAGATCTCAGGGTCTCTACAAAATTTGGTAATGATAAATCAATAACTTTTCATTAACTTTAAATGTATTATTTTTATATTCGGGATTTTAACACATTTTTAATAAATTTATGACGTTCATAATGTATCTAACAACAGGTTTTCAAATATACGTTTACGAGATTGTTTTACAAATTGGGTATTTTATTGATGATTAAAGCCTGTTTGGCAACTATCTTCATAAATTGCCCCATAATTAATACAAAGTTACACAGAAAAATAATTCTAATGTTAATTTAATCCATTTTCAAGAATTGTAGTTACATTATTTTTATCAATTACTTTCAAGAAGAACTGAATACACAGGTAGACACTGAGATGTTCACATTAGTCCCTTAGTAGATGACAGCTATTTTAATGTCGTGATATTTTTCGAAAATAACAGTTTCGATTTCTTCGCAAATTCTCTTCAAGTAAAAGATTTGCTTATACCACCGCTGTACTGATGATGGTGCGGATTTACTTTTTTCCAACAAATTTTATTTACAGCAGAAATAATGTAATATATATATATATATTAGGTCACATGAGCATTAAGAGTTTTGGATGAGATCAATTTCAAAGGATCAATAACTTACCCAACACAGGTTTTTGCACAATATGACAAACAAATTATTCAAATGCATGCATTCGATTACGCTTCATGTTAATCATCTTGAAGATGATTTGCAAATACTTGCGGAATATAAATGTGGGCCTTTTTTACAGTCTTTTAAATTCAGTACTATATACGTACTCTCTTTTAGTCTTCTGCGATCAAACAATTTCATATTGCATAGGTCTATGTAAATTAATAATACATGTACTGTATGAATAAATGCATGAAATTCACAATGCTGTAAAATACATTATATCAACAAACACTAACAAAAAATGCTGTTTTTTTATATACTGTACAGTTCGGCGAGTCAATGTTAAAGAAAATATGTACCATAAAATAAAAATATAAATAAATCAATAGTAAATTGCAGAAAATAAGCAATTGATCTTTCACAAAAATGCTGCAGGAACTTCATTTTCTGTGTGGCTCCGATATTTCAAGTGTGTATGCATTTTTAATAATACTTACTCATAATTGTCATAAAGCTTACTGTATTGCAGTTTAGTGAAGAATTATATTAGTACTTATACTAATTAAACGCCTAAACACTTCCATATAAATTCAATTTTTTCAGATGGTTGCTGGGTTTCCCCAGAAATTAAATTCTCAACTTCCCTGACTTTTCGCTGACCTCCAGTTTTTTGAACAAATTTCCAGTGTATACAAGATTTGGAAGGCCCTACTGTAAATTCCATGACTTTTCCGTGCATTTAATTTTTTTCAAACCTTACATTTCCATGGATTTTTTTGGAAATACTATAACAGATGCGCCGTAGGAAAAATTTGTACACAAAAAGCGAATCGCAAATCATGACTATAAAAATAAATTGTCTGCATAAGGTACGCAGGCTACTGACCTGCTACTCATAGCCTACATTTGTTGCACGACCCTGATTGATTTTCCCTGACTATTCCAGGCATATCTAATTTCCCTGACTATTCTAGGCATTTTTAATATCCCTGACAAATCTAGGATTCCCAGCTATGGGGGAACTCCCCCCCCTTTCCCAGACGGTATTATCCAGCAGCCAACTTCCATCCACATGAAACAGTAACGAAAAAAAACTACATTTGAATGAATGACCTAAGAAAGAATGAAAGGTGTCTAAAATACAACAAAGACAGACCTCCAGCCATGTTAGCAGCTCCATTTTCCGTCTTCAAATACGTCCATGGGTGTCGTTTCGTATCCAGAATGCGTACAAGTTGCATTTGTAGGATTTTACATTATTTAATAGTGATACAGTTTCCAGTTCATAAAACCGTGGAATCCTTCGGGACGCAGCAAGGGCCTGCAAAACTCAGCCTAACAGCTGCATGGAACTTTTTACAACCAATGACTCCTAACAGTTTGCGTGACACATTTGCAAAGATTGGCTAGTGCAAAACGGATCCATTTTACAAACCAACTTTTCTAAATCGCGTTTTGCATAACAAATGTGGGAGATTGTGTTGCTTTTGACGAATAGCAAAATAAAAATAAAAAATTGCAAATACGAAGAATGAGATTGCGTAGGCTGCGAAAAAACGTAGTATCAACCCCGCAAAATTAGCTTCAATCAATAAGACCCTCATGAAATTTCAGGTTTGGTATTAAATTGGGGCTAGATTATCGTCGATCCCTCGGGGATTTCAAATTACGGATCCTTTTACCGTGCAACATGCCATCGGGGCTGCATTCATGAAAAACAACCAAACAATTTGAAATGGCAGTTATCTTTTTATATACATATTATATGGCGGGCCTAAGCCTTCTAGTCTGCATAAGCTGATACGAGACACTCATCTGGAGCAATTCAATTTTATAGGGCCGTAAATAATCATTATGGTACAATTTAGCTTTATTTTGCATGCCTTCCTCAGGAGAGATGAGAGCCTGGTGCTCGTAAATGGCAAAAGCTTATTTTTGCCTCGCGAGATCAAATCAGGATTATTACGAAATTGCGGTTTAGTTACCGAATTCAAGAAACTATAATTACAGTAAGAATACTGTCTTCAGAGCCTTAAGATTAATACAGTCAACAGTTCACCAAATACGTGGACCTAATTTGTATAGGAATGCAAACAGAATTTGTCCATTACAACAATACAAGATTATACTTGCACTGCATTTACCCAAATCCCCAAAAAGTACTTTCGAAATGAGCACACTGTCTCTGCTTGAGTCGTATCAGAAAAATAGCAATCTAGGAGATGAAACGTAACTTGCTTTACAATTTCATGGGGTAGTGTAGATGAAGGACGTCCGAAGTTAGAGGTCAGGAAGGGCTTCATATCAAAAAAATATGGTATTTAGAATGAAAATATGAAGTCATATGGTATATCAGGTACATTCATTCTGCCATCAGTTTTTGATCATGACGTCATTTGTTTAAATTTCGATCCGGAGTTAATGATCTGTTAACTGAATATTATGGTATGCTGCCAATAATGCTGTATTGAAGTCGTATTTAATAATACATGTAACTAAAGCTGATGAAATACAGTACATATATGCTTTATATGCAATTTCAAAGTATTGCATCATTTCAGAATGTTAGTTATCCATCTTCTTTACATACAGTAGGGAAATATATGTATTTAATCTTATTTCTAACCTAGAATGCCATAAATTAATGCAAAATTGCCCTTCTATCCAATTTAAATAAGTTGTTCATGAACTCGATTTAAACAAAAGCTTGAATGAAAAATAAAGTTGATTTCTGATTCCTTCAGGACAATGTTTAAAAGCAGTTCGTATAATACGTGGGCATTTAGCCAATCGACTGAGAAGGAATCTATACTAAGGGGAAATTTGACATCACTGTAATTACGGGATACTTTCCAACGCCTTAACCGAGATCACCGAATCTAGGCTAATGTGTCCCAACAAGGTTAATGCGTCCATATACATGTACACAGCGGCAGGATCTCACGCAATATTTGGCCTAGACATTAATTAATCTTGGCAGTAATGGGTCTTCATTGCGTGGCTCTGTTACCAGGAATTGCATAATCACTTATGGTGGCTGTCATGCCTTGTTGGCCGATTATTAAAATGCAGACGGCAGGACAACTCAATTTTACCATGGAAATTGGGCACAGACATTTTTAATTTAAAGTTCAGAACACCTTAGCATCGCAGAAATAAAAGGTTAAATGTGCCCATCCACTTCCAGCTTCAATAAACCAGTCATTACTTATAAATGCTATTCAGGAAACATGGCAGTGTATTTCTACCAAGTAATCAGTTTTGAAGAAAATTCGCTGATAGCTTAATTTAAAGCTTTTTGAGGTAAATAAAAATCCCACGTACAAAGTACTGTTCATACAATTTTTAAGACATTGCGGCTGTAATTAAATTATGGTACTTAACGATAGTAGCTTGGCAGAAAGAAGCATGAATTTCTCCCTATCAGTTTTTCATTGGTTGGAAAATTAAAAAAGTATGGTCTAAGGGAGAAGCTTAGAAGACATCTGTGCAAAGATCTCGTTGATATCCACATTTTTATATTTACTAATTTTTTTCAGCACAACCATCTGCTCTTTGAGAAAAATATGAACTGCATATTAAGTTCATAATAGGTTAATAGAGACATTTTACCCAACATTTGATGCTCGTGTGACACTGCCAAATTAGCACGCTGAGTGGAAAAAGTCAATGTGGGTATACATGTATATGGACATACACTGTAAATGTATGACTTAAACCACATTTGGTTAGACTAGAAATTGGCCACAAATGGACCAACATGGCCATAGATGTCCATTCATATCCATATAGCGTATGCCAATATATTGTTTATACATGCGTAGCTACATAAGATCAATATTTGTTTTACATTCCTGCACATGACCATGCATGTCAACATATTTACAGATATGGTCATAAATATGTCCATAAATGGAAAATTTAAAATATTTACAGCAATGTATATTAAAGTCAAAATTTTATTTATATTAGCGTGTTTTAACATTGGAAAGTTAGCAGCACATGTAAGCCTAATGAGGCTGCCTTTAAAGGAGAATCGAACACTTTCCATGTATGGTTTTATCTAATAAAATATATCAATTATCTAAGTTTGAATGTTTGACGATGCCAGTTGACGATGGTCAGTTATGACATCAGCTAGACACTTTAACCACAATATCAGGATGTTTTAGAATAAAATGAACTTATGTAAAGTTCATAACAGACCAACGTAGACATATTATCGCACTGGATGTTTATGAGACATCGTTAAATCTACATGTGTCACTGCACCGACAGAAATGAAACAATAAATCCATGTCATAATGTTACCAATTACATGTAATTTGATTTCGGCAATGGTAATTTATTGGTGTTCAAGTTTCTAGGACATTAATATCACGCAGCAGCAATTACTACCATCAAACGTTAGATAACTGGAGACATCAATCTTTAGCACAGTAGCCCTAACAAATCAACTGACGTTGAAAAGGAAGTTATACATAAATCACAACAAGGACAGAAACCACAAGAGTCACCATCACTACTTACTGTAAAATTTGGAGCGGAAATACTGCGTGGGAGAGGCTGTCCAACACCGGTTTTATCCTTTCTGGCAGTGGCCAACTGAGCGCAGGGTATGGCAAGATGGGTAGGCAGCATAATCGCCAAGAAATCACAATAAATCAGCTTCAGGAAAACTCAGTAGCCATCGTGGCCCATGCGGCGAACCGACCCTTCATCAAGAGCCACGAAAAGTTTTCCCCCAAGACCAGCGCCGCTCTGATGACAAGAGCTTAAAAGCTCCAACATACCATTCTTCAGGCAAGACAATTTCAAATCAACATAACCACCAACCGATAATTGATCAGATATGAAGACAGCAGAAGTTTGTCACCTCAGTGGAACTGAGTCCGTCCAACTTTCCACTCTGATGGAGAGTTTACCTCTGGCTGGTGGCAGTTGGAAGAGTCAAAATCAAGTCATCTCCTCGCTGTTAACTTGTCGGAGAAAAGTGCGAGCAAAAGAATATTGATTTTCCCGGCTCTGGCCCAGCTTCGAACCGGATCCGTCGTTAGAGGAAGGTTCCATGAATAGAAATGCGCCCGTATAAAACGTAACCAGCCTTCTGGGATTGGACGATCCGAGCGGTTCATGATGTTGGCAACCGACAAATGAACGCCATGCTCATCGAAAAACTGATAAATACCACCATCGCTCGTTGCGCGCTCACAGGTAGCTTGGGCGACTGTCGAATTAAGAGAAATCGAAGCAAAGGGCTCTCTCAAGGCGTCGATGTTATTGCTTGGGTTGTAAAAGACGTTTAGCACCGCAATTCATTAGCAGATAAAAGTACCATGAATTAAACATAAACCACAGAAAATTGCGACACATATATGCCTACAAGTACATATATAGCACCAATATGAGTTTTATTTGACTTTTTTCAAACAAGACGTTCGGACATTGTACACCATTAACGTTTAATTTCAAAAACATAAACGCGACCGTACCTAGCGAAAAACTGTGTTTTTGTCGAAATTGTTTCATTACGTCGAATGTGACACATGTATTGCACCCCAATAAACGTTCAAAACACCCTTCTTTTGTGGCAAGCAGCGTATTGATGTTCTTTATTTATAAAGTGTATTTCAGGTCATTATAACCTTATATCATTATAACCATTATAACCTTATAATTTTTAAATTATTAACTAAGAACTCGGAATAGAAATGACGCAATTTGGAGCTGTTATTGTTCAAGAGACTCTCGAAGCTGGTACATGTACACTGTTATAAACATGTTTGAAAATGTTATGTAATGCATTTTAGAGACAAAAACAGGGGATAGCTAGTACCATTGCCATTTATAGGAGTCCGCGAGAAACAATTTGAGTTGCTTCATATTTTGGGTGGACTTTCACGATGCTTGGATTTGCTGCCTTTAATGGAAATGTCACATTCAATTTGAGATCCTATTTGCAGCATCTTTCGGTAACCATGATACATCTATGAGACTAAATGCTAAAGATCAGCTTCCTCAGAAATATTATTGGACAGAATATGCCAGCAGATTCCTGTCAGATACTTGCCAAATTATAATCCCAGGGTTTTATCGACATTCTTTACAGATATAGACTATGGGATTACAGTACGTTATCAAACATGACAACATTTAAATAATACCATCACTCTGTTCACCCATGCGTTAACCAATGAGGAGCAAAATGAAATGGGCTTCAACTGAATTTCAGCCCACTAATCTTGAGAAGAATGCTAACAAGATACAAGTTTGAGTCGTTTAATTGAAGGATTATCAATCAAGTTGGACAAACCACTCCCACCAAGTTCAATCGCATCTTTTTTTCATCAACCAATGACGTTATACTTGAGGTGAAATAGAGAATGGCGTTTGTGACTTACCCTAGACTCGCAGAACAAAGTCCGATATTTCTGACCAGGAGTATTTGGGCCGAAGTGATTCCATGGCTTCTTTTTGGAGCTTTTCGGAAGAAGATGATGGCAGAAACTGCCTCCACTGGAAGTGTTGTGGTCGCCATTGGTCAAAATGGGCTGATGTGGTACCGGATGTGCCACCAGTAGGGCAAGTGATTGCAATTCTCTTACACGTTTCGAGCAACTCTTAGACACGATGAGGTCATCGCTTCTGGTGCCTGCTTCTGTCATTATGTTTCAATAAACAGTTCTAAAACAGACAAGAAAATACAATTTAAATGTGCAATTTAGATTTTTTTCAAATGCAACCTGTTTCATCATACGGAAATGTATGCATAATCCCAGTATAGCTTTTGAGGAAAATAAGTTGGACAGAATACCTCCTCAAAGGCTAAAGACCTGACAAACGCATAAATTCAACTGGCATGAGCATATTTAATGTTCATTCTGCTAATCTGTCACATAATTTATAACTGCAAGCCGGATGCCGCAAGGATGTCAGATAAACTCATAATTAATTGGATTATTAATTAATGACTCATTAAGGAAATATTAAAGAGTGGGTAGCAGATATCACCACAGTGCCGTTGATTTATAGCCATAACACAGCATTTCTTCTGGAACTGAAGCTGTTCAGAAAAACTAGTGCAAGGATCCAAAAGATTTCCAATAACCATGATGTATAGGCCTACAAGATTTTTTTATGTGAAATCAATTTCTAAGGATTTAAATAGGATAATGACAGTTGGCATATTGTATTTTAACATATCCTTAAGTTTTGCAGTACCAATTTTTTTTAATTTGAACTTGCTTTAAACAGTTATTAGTTAATAAGTTTGTCATTACATGTATACATATACATGTACATATATATATGTGCGTGCATATAAAATGTTCATACATTGCAATTTGAACTTTAGATACAACTTTCGTTTTGTTCTTATTTTACAACTCTAATAATAGCTTGCAAATGCCTTATCAATATTATTGTGTTAGACAAACGCCTTTTTATCAAAATATCTGAGACATTTTGACGTCATTAATTATTTTTGTCACTACTTTTAATGCTTTGCAGCTCTTAGTAATCCGAGCATTTCCAATTTCTTTAAAATTATTTAAAGGAAATGGAAAATACACTGATAGTTCATTATTCCTAATTGCGAGTTTCAAGAAATACGTTCACTTTAATATTTTTGTAAAATAATCCTGTCAAAAATGCCCACATCTTCTCCATCCCTTGGAAATATGTTTATAACTATTGTTAGTCCCTACATTTGCCTGAAGATATAAAAAATCAGTAAACTCATATTTTAGATTTATCTTGGGAAGGTTATGGGTTTGCACAAGGACCTCATCATCCACTACGGTGAGGAGTTAGGTCCGTGATTAGGAAAGTTAAGATAAACGCTGAACTACAGCATATTAACTTAGCCTCCATTTAGCAGTTAAACTGCCAATTTTAGTTTAACGTATATCTTTTATGAGTCATAAACACCAACCACCTTGAAACCAGTTCAAGGAAGGCCATTCATTCCTCTAGAGACCAGCATATCTTCCGGTAAAATTTCATCATCATATTTACCTATTTTTAATTCCATATTATTAAATTTGAATAGAAAAAAACACATGGATCACCCTGTAATCTTGAAAGTTCCCAACCACGCCATATAATCGGTCAAATGAATAATATGTACCATTTATACCATGCCATCCTTTCAAGGCTGACCATAGCAAGGACAACAGGTAAATAGAATTTTAAAAAGACAATGTCAGATTTATATATAAAAACCAAACGATAACTAATTATGCTAATTCTTTAAGTGAAATTCACATCCTGGAATTATAAGGCGTTTACCACCTCATCTGGGTGGCCAATTAGAAGAGTTCCCCAGCGTCTAATAATGCCGAAACGTATTTGTACATGTACCCTGAATACACTATTGTGCTTCAGAAGCTAGGCCTGTATCAGTTTAATTATGTTTCAGTTTTGGGCTAGATTCCAGCATTCATTTATTAGGATCTTCAAAACCACACCACGAAAGATGGAACGGAACATTTCTACATTGATCGATAAAAAAACCACAATGTTTAACCTGCTAAGTAATTAGCTTGAAAAGTTGAGCTAACGATTAAAAAAGAGCTTTTATCTGCTTCCGCTATTGGTAATATCCCCATTAAGATATCGATTTTTCGCTTCAGTACGTAATAATGAAGCCATTTTTTTCTGGAAGCGTTCAGGGCAGAACTGAACGAATTCCAGGGGTTGAAAATTGAGAAACACATTTTGCAAACCGCTGAAACAAACACACTCATGTCTCTCTTTACGGCCTAGACAGAATCCTGGAAAGTTGGCTGCATAACGAAACACGTTTTTACATTCAACAAAGTTTAAAAAATCACTCAAATTGTTACCTAAAAATGTATAAATTAAATTGTATTTACAAGTTAGATTATATTCCATTATAATAATTTTAAAGAAGCAAAAATAAATTTAAAAATGTGCGAGTTTATTTAAATTTAGAGAATATTTCCGCCAAAATTTCATCTCTCCTAAATTTGCGAGCGACTTGGGTGGGGCCCTGACGCAACATAGCTAAATTGGTACCCTACATTTTTTTTTGGAAAAAAAATTACGTTTAATGGATGCCAGGAGGTCAGAAATCTTCGACAGACGGCCTCCGTACAACAAAGAGCTCACTTTTCCGGCCTTGAACAGATTAGCAATTTAGCCTACAATGCTGGGAGACAACAGCCTGCAATTACGGCATAAAAATATTATTTATGGGTGCAAAACTCCCAGGTAAACCGGTAGCCCGGGGGAGGTTCAGAATCTTCGGCTATTTTTACATCGCGGCGCCAAATATAGCCTGGGATCATCAGGAAGCAGGCATGAAACGAGTAATTTAGGTGTATTAAAGCACTTCCGTAAAGTTAACGTATATTAGGTGGCCAAAAAAAGCATTTCTATTTAAAGCCTCCATCGTTTATCGTTTACGATCTGGTGGAGATGGGTGCAGGATAGCCAGTGGCAAGGGGCAGTCCATAAATTACGTAACGTAACATGGGATAATAAATCCCATGTGTGCCAGTATTTCAGTCACTACGTTTACATGCACAGTTTAAAGCAGTCCTAACGTGAAGCATTTAAATCCAAAGAATTATGGCGTGAGTTTA
>JAQIXS010002111.1:0-24685 GCA_034700785.1 Rossiulus vilnensis
TTTTCTCCGTTTGTTTTGCTGCCTGCGCCAGTTCTGATTTCTGACGATCCATCCATGCGTGTGACGCAATAGCTGACGCTGATCGGAGTGTGCACTCGTGGCATTGACAGTGTTTTTGGTACCAGAACTCATAATCGTTGTCTCATTCCAACTCCTGCTCAATTATTCCGTTTTGCGAAAACTGATGTGCGCTAATAGGTTTTAAAAGACCCGTACTTGTCTGGAACGGTCAAGAAGACGTCTTCCTTCCAGAACATTGTTGCAAAGTTTCGATGTAACCTCATTAGTACTCTTCATCCATCATGGTCCCCCAGGCTGCAGCTGTCCATTTGATTTTCTGTTGAGTTTCCTGGGGTGTTAATCGCTGGAATGTCGGGCAATCGTGCTTTGCATTGGTAAAATAAATTAATTGTATACCTGGAATTATATATAGCTGTTTAATTAAGTTTCAACAGATGAGAACTATTGCTAGTTAAAAAGGAAACAGTCGATTCTCTACTCTGTATCAGTGACAGACATTTCTATCTTTAATATTACGCAATGATACATGTAGGTACAAACATGAAAAGGATTAAAATGGCATTATGCGCGGACGGTTCATTGCATCGCAATTTAATAAGTCAAGCGTGTTCTCGCCCATTGTTTTCCTTTGATATGATAGCCTGGCATGATATTGAAAATGTGATAAACAATGCTAGATTAATCATCCGCCATTTACTAAAGTTCGGGAGATCAGCATCAGTGCAGTTGCTGCTGCGAATGCCAGGACCTTAAACAATGTAAACATGGTGATATTTCACTCAGTTGCAAACATGTTTCAAGGATAAAAGACATATTCGGATCTGGGAATAAATTAATCTAAACGTGCTGTCATTTGAACGGTTTAAAGCCACGCAATATTTTCATCTTTTTGACGAGTTCTGGATTTCGTATTGTTTTGCTTTACAGCTTTGTTTATTCCAGGCATTTCGACCGAAGTCTTGCGTGAAAACGTTACCTTTTGTTTTTGCAATGTCAACCATTTTAAAATTTGAAGTTTATTTACTTGATTTTATCCATATGAATGGTTGATAGTGTACCCGAAAAAGTAATTTAGGAGGGTTTTACATGGCACGTTTCACAAACGTTTTACTTTACGTGTCTTTATTTTAAATATTTTAGCGTCAAAAATTAATAATTAAACCATATGCATGTATTTAAAAGCCTTTTTTTACCCAATTTATTCACCCAGATTTATAAATTTTACCCAGTTCTTTGAAGCGCACTACATTACATGTTTGCCTAGGCCAAGTGGATACAATTGTAGCCTCTTCGCTTCACTCCAGAACCTGTAAGTAATGTATTTAACGTACATTTTTTTGTAATCGTGCAAATATTAGCATGATTTCAAGAATAATTTTTATACCCTCGGAAATGATAACTCTGATGGCTACATGAGCAACTTACACGTGAAGTAGATTAGTGCGTATACTGGAGCAAATAATTTGTTGATATGCCAATATTTGTAAAAGACAAAAATCGTTAAGAAAGGGGTTGGCAATTTTCTGTGAGTTTAAATGAGTTTTGGTTTTCGAGGCTCGCCTCAACCATATAGTGCGGGATTTTCAATTTTTAATATGTAATGAAACAAAGAGTTTAAAAAACGAGAACTTGGATTGCTTGCCTAACGAAGTCTTGCATTTGTAAAGTTGTTTTTCGATTTCGGACATCCAGAAACATGTAATCGTCTCCCGTCTTGACACGACTTGAACGAAACAGTCACGCAGAGTTAATCCCTACGCTTTACTATCAACATGTTTGAATTATTAATATGCGATATTTTCGTACTGGATTATGGTTATTTATAGTGTATGCGCTTCGACGAGTGTTTTTAAATTTTGTAGGCGTCTTCATTTGTTCTATCGATTGCTTGTGCATCACATGCGTCAAGCGCACAGGACACTGTTGATCGCGTCTATCGTAGACGCCAGTGCCATTTAAGATAAGGAATTTGCGCTATTATTTAAATGTCTGCCGAGTTCATAGAATCTTTTTTCATTATTATTCTCGGGCACCCCTTTTACCCTCGCTCGGCCACATTTTTGCTCCGCCCCTTGCCGTTTGGGCTCAAGTATTAAAACTACTTTCGTCCGGGAAGAGCATATGGTATGGTTGGTATTCGTGCACGGAGTTTGCGAGTGCTTTATCATTTACGCTTTCCCTCATGCACGCAGGCAGCCATTAATTCAAAACAGTTTCCAAAAAAAACCGGAACTGCATCCACTCGTGGACGTAGTTTATGGGCCGCCCTCCCCGCTCGTTATTCAGGCCGCGGAATACGCTTAATTGAAAAAAAGAAAAGAGAAAATTGCCGCACGATAATGAACCTATTAAGTAAAGTTGTTTCATATTAAGCGATGTTTTTCCAATCTCCGACCTTACGCAAACATGGATTAAACTGTTGAAAAGAGGCAAGATTTTGCAACCCATTTAATACGGAGCTGTTTTTCAGGGAATCACTTAATGAAGTGTTTATTGAAATTGCAGAACGCCAACTGGCTGCATGGTCTCGCACTTCCTCATTTAGTCAGCGCCTGCGATTCAAAGTAGGTTGTAATCGGCGTTTAGCTTTTCGGCTTCACTGCTAGGCTTTTTTAGATTAAATTCCAGTTCCCAATCGGCTCGCATGTTGAACCCCACGTTTTCCTGGAAGCGCGCATATTACGCCACGGTTATATATAGAGAGATGGATGAATTGGCCTGTCGTATTATTATTATGCATTACTCGCCGAACATTTTAAGGTAATGCAACTGGAAGGCATTTTAAGGGTCTATTTGCGATCAGCACTGCCTGCCACTCTCTGGAATTGTAGACGTTAACGGCACGTTGCATGGGAGTAGTTTCAAGGCCGACCACCATTCGTACCTAATTAAAATTCACGACAACTAATCTCGGTTTCTGCAGAACCTTTTAAGTGAGCTGGGTAACCTCTGAAGGCTGCCTTTTCTGGGCTGCGTGAGGCGATACACTATTCATACATCAATTAAAACGACATTAAGAATGATTTCGAGTGCATTTCGTTGGACGCTGCTGGAAACCCCCCTCGCGATTCATCGAATGTCGTTACGCAGTTTCCGCCGAAATTTGAACGATCGTGATTTTTCCCATTTTTTAATTGCCTAATGGGCAATTTCATTACCGGCGTGGATTAGTTAAATGCGGATGAAATATGGTTTTGCGAAATGCATTCGCCAGTTCAATTCGGTTTGGTCGATGGCTGATGGCTGATGATTAGGAGGAACACGATGCCTTTAAAGGATTATGCACTCGCGATTTCAAATAAAACCGAACCGGGAATTAGAAATGCTTTAAATGCGCGCTACAAGCGATATCGGTACGTACAGTAGGCTATGTTATTTAAGAATGTAAAATATTTTAGTGCTGTAAGACTGCAATGCTTTATTTTTAGACCCAAAAAAATATCCACATTGAAAAAATACTTATTTTCTTCAAATATTCACTGTAATTGCTAAATTTATATTTTCTCGTGTAGAATTGGTTGCCCATTAGGGTAGGTGTAATTTGAAAACGTCTCCTTTGCTTAAGTAAACAGACCTAAATAAACATGGGAAAAAATCCCGCAGACAACCTCTAATGGAGGTTTCATTGGGGAGAAAAACCGTTTTCGGAGGTTGTATGCCGGATTTGATGTTTACTTAATTTCTCATCGGGACATTTTTAAATCATGAAATATGATAAATTATTAGATCCTGGTGGATGACCATTTCTGCGCGGAAAATAAATTTAGCACGCTGATAACCTAGTAATTCAAGCAAAAATTTATGTGGGCAGTTTTCGCTCAGCTTTATAAAACCAGCTACATGTGCGTCAAATGTAAATCAACATTTTCTTTCCTAACATTATCGCAGACAGCAGCGCCACTGCTTAGAATATAGATGTGCACAAGTAAGGCTAGGCATTGGCATGCAAATTATTGGCGGCCGACTGTTTTATTGCTGGATTGAGTATCAGGAACTCCTGTGAAACTGCGCTCACATTCACTCGTTTTGTCTGCCGATTAAATAACTTTATATAGCTGTCAGTTGGGAGCCTATGGCGGTGTCGATTTTGCATTCAAACTGTTACAAACTTTGCATATTGAAATTACGGCATCTCAACCTTTTCAACTTTTTCTTCTGTTTCTTATTTCTTTTGTGCGAAACTTTTTTGTGCCATCAGTGCCCATGTGTAGTGGAAGAGATATTTTGAGCAATTTCCTAGTCCTATTATTTCCGCCTAAGAGGACTGCGCATTTCAAACACTACCCCATAAAAGATTCGCGAACAGCGTTTATAACGCTAGAAAACGCGTTCTATCGTTATAACGATAGAAAAGTGCGGTGTCAGAATGCTCCCAAGTGCTTCACTGAATTCTTTCAGATTTAAGCTGTTACACGGTCACACGGAGCGGGCATGTCAAAGATGACATCTGTCGATGTAACTTGCACTCACTAGTGACCTTATTGCAAGAATACAAATTATTTCCAAGTATCTTAAAATATCATTCATTGAAGCTTCAGGCCCTGAACTCGCTTCAGAGAACTGTGTGTTGATGAGATATGATCCCAATGCATGTACTGCATAATTATTGCGTCTTGAATACCTCGAAATGTGGACATGTTGTATATTGCTTCGCTCAGATTGCGTCAACAACTGGAATCAATATTCGTTCCCAAAATAATATAAGGCCCCGGGGTAATTGCAGGTCCAAAACAAATCACGGTTGAGGCCAACGTTCGCGCATCAGAGATTCTTTCTTATTGCATTTTCATGTAAATTTATCACCTTGAGGTATCCAAACTTTCAGTCCTATTAGCAGACGAACCCTCTATCCTGTTAATCTCGCCTTCCAAGAAACTGGGTCTTAAATTTTTTTTTGATTGATTATTTTTGTTTTCGAAGAAGTGCTGGATGCCTGGAATGGACGTTATTGATAGACACGTCCTCGGACAGGTGATGTGTCGCAAAATTACTGATGTGGGATCACTGATTATGGATTACCTAAGGTCTGATTTACTCGGAAGAGTCGAAAATTGAATTGAACTTATTTTGGTCGGTCCTTATGTTAAAAAATGTTAAGATCGGGTTGCGAAACTTAATTAATTGTCAAGCCTTCAAGATGCCTCACTCAGTGACAAGCAATCAAATGACAAAGCCAACCATGAGGAAATTCAATCTTCCAAGATTAAGCCAACCGAATCGTATTTGAAGTGTTTACGCATTTTGGCCTTTACTGACTGACACATGGCGGCTGCGCTGTTAATCTTCAGATTTCCGATATTCAATAAGATGCTGGCCGGTTTACATATTTCGAACTTTAAAGCGTTCACTTTGTTATGCAATTTTCGACTTTTTTATCGATAAAAACGGGGAAAAAAGTATCTTGAAATAAATAATTGTTCTGGAAAATGCCCAGAAGGCCTGAAAATGCATTTTCTTTATCGTTGGCTTTGTTTCCACATTCGTTTTATCGATCGATTTATCAATATAAACATATGCTAACATTCGCTTAAACTTGATGCAAAATAGCCCCCGCTATTAAAATTATACACATACATGTACCTCACTATACAACCAATTTATACGGAGTCTCGCTATAACGATCTTTTTGTTTTATGTCAATGTTTCATTTGACGGCATGCGTTTGATTATAAGACCAAAAATAATGTAATCTGACATTTGCATGGCTCTCTAAAGCATATGGAAGCATTTAGTTCGCTAGAATCTCCTATGGTTACCTTTTTCACACCTTTTAATGGCGTAACCATGAACATCCTGTTCCATAAGGATGAGCTTTTCTGCTGGGTTAAAGTGAATTTGACATTTGAGAGCTAACTTCAGCAAAGCCCAGAGATTTGGAACGTAGGCCTATGAATGCAATTTATAGTTTTGTATGTGCAGACGTGTTTCGTTATGCAGCATTTCGTTTTACAGCTAACTTTTCCTGGAACCTGTTAAGACCGTAAAGTGAGGTAGGAGTGTATTTTTTATTTAAATGTACGCGCTTGACAAATTTAATCAAATTTCAATCTTTCACTAAAACCGTAATAACTGATCTGCCTAGAAAAAGAACGAATACAGTAATTAAAAGCTTGCCAACTACAGGCCATATTGAAGAATTACTTAAGAGATTACTTAAAATTACTTGCGCCGGTGCTGAAATCCATTTCCAACCAGTCAGGTTGATTGATTTTGATCTCGAGTAAATCATTTTTTTCGAATTTCACTAAACCGTTGATCAGGCTTGTCGTCTGCCCAGGAAAAATCGCCCTACTGCGAGCAAATTCAGTCACTAGCGAAAACTGTTCGACGAAAAGCTGGAAAAAATATTCGTTCGTACTTATCTTGCCTACAATTTGTTGTTGAGGACTGCTAAACGCAAAGCTTTCTCGGATTCTGCGTCTATTCTGTCCCACCAGAATTCCGATACCTTGGATGCAGCCAGCAAAGTCCCATCGTCCATCATACCTGGATGGTGTAAATCGATTCTGCTGATGCAGCTCTTGTACATGTACTTCCATTGTGGTCGGCCCACCAAAGTCGATTACTTGGAAATCAATATGTGCTCTCATCTGATTGCCGGAATACTGATGTTCCCGCGGTGCATTTTCAAAGTCGAACAACCTACTTTTTTTCGTATTTAATCGCAGCCCTGGTGGGTGTAATGTGAAATAAATCGGCTTTGGGATTATCGTGTATGGCTCGCATCCAACGTGTTTGGACTGCGTTATTGTATTCTCTCCTAGGCCCTTGGCAGGTCAGGGAAGGTGAACTTTTCCGGTTATGGCTGTTCTGTCAGTAAATCACAGGCTGAGTTCAAGTGGATGCCACCATAGAAGTTATCTGCGAGTAAATGAGTTATGACCCTGGAGCGAGCGCTCATGCTTCTGATTTCCGAGTATCGAAGCTCTTCACGAGAGCAATTAGATCACGCAAAAGTGCCTTTTTCCTGATCACACTTTTTATTTATATCCGTTCTGGCGATCCATCGGTGAACCCCCCAGAAACGCGAAGTTTGCAGGGTTCTCATGTTCGGTTTTCTTCTGATGATTTTTCACGGTTATTGGAAAAAGTGCTCTGTCGAGTTTCCGTTGAAAATTAACAACGCTAATATTTCAAACAGGTTTTTTTTTTATATTTGGCCTTATCGCTCATTGCGGGGACTTCGGTTTTGTTTGGATGTTTTGACCATCATTTTCTTCGAACTGTGTCCGTAACGAGTGCCACGCATCGTCTTTCAATATGTATGGGGTTAAAGGGGTTATGGCTTTGTGGGGTCTTATCATTTCCAGAAACAAAATTATGTCGCTTGATTTCAACCAATCAGGTTTATTGAAATGTTAGCTCATGAAGTCAGTTGGGTAATCAACTGTTGCAAGGGATATTAAAATTTTGGATCAATTCGGCTTTGTGCAGTTGTCGACAACGCCTGGAACACCCAGTGCTGAGTACCCTTGTTACTTGTCCACTGTTTCGAGTGTGTAAGTAAACTTACGTTGTCCAATTTCAATAGTTAAATAGCATTTTTGAAATAGGAAAGCTTTACTCTATTAACGTAATTTTATGTCATTTCTTTAGTCCAAGCTGGTCTTAAAGCGCAACTTAAGTTCTATGCAGTTTTAATTTTTCAGATACGTTGTTTTATTTATTGCATGCACGCAAACTAGGCTTACTACTGTTTGTACACTTTTAGAGGGCACTCAAGTCCAGCACAGCGTAGTCGTTAATACAAGTGGGCAAACGCGATGATTAGGCCACTAGAGACAGATAATATCTCGTCTTGTGAAGTGCTTTATCACTCCTTGTCCAGCCCATACATATCATGGAATTAAAGCACTAACGTTGTTGCGTTGCTTGGTCGCTCTCGAACCTTTGCTGCCATAATTGCCGAAAGATGGCTGCGTAAAACGTCAGCCATGTTAATCCCTAAGTGATTAATGTCAGAATGAAATGGTTCCTTCGTAGAAAATGCTCGTCCTCACATTAATTTCTTCACGGCTAAGCTTTTAGTTTTCATAATATTGGCGCCTTTCGTTGTGCAATTCACGCTGGTGATATGTAACACAGCAGTCGGCTTTTGTTTCAATGGAGCAACCACCGGCAATACTTTAACCGACAGTTAAAAAGATGAGTTGCCACATGGTGTCCTCTTTTGGCATTCGTTTTTGGCAACAAATGAGTAATTTTTTAATCAGCGTACAGGGAGAGGCTCGCGGAAAGCGTGATGTGAACGAAATGTTATTTGACCTTCAACTTCGTGAGCATATGTAATTTGAACGAGTGTCCCACACATAACTCACTCTTTGTTGTTAAAAGTTTGCTACCAGAACCTACCAAAGAGAAAAATGCGTACGAAACAAGTTAGGTTTTGTGAACTTAACAATGTGGAGAGAACGAAATTTGGAATTAAGTTTCTGTATCAATTACAACAGTTATTTTACATATCGTATGTACATGTACAGTATATTGCTAAGTTGGCGAAACGTAGTCTTGGATTGCAGGCTTAATTTTGTTTCATTGTCGCTAAATATGCCTCACTTGCTTGAATTTATTTTTTAAATGAAAATTGTCGCTGTTTTTGAACTCATCGGGTATTTGCACCGCACCCATTGCCCACCTGAAGGTGTTAACAAAATGTACAATTTAAAATCAAAATATTTTGCATGTTTTGTTATCGTCGTATTGCTCTTTATAATGCACCTGATTTGACTTAAATTCCGCAGCAATTTCTTAGGCGAAAAGCTTATAAACAATAAATCATTTGCATACCTTTATCCCTTTCACTATAAAAGCGTTTCTGGAGGGAATACGATGTTCTAAGATTAAAAAGTTACAATGATAATGTTTCGTGTCATGTGTTTGAAGCACTATAGGCCTACAGTTTCTGTACAACTGGTGTGAAATTATGGCATTGCATTGTCAAACTCCTAAGAAAGTTGAGAGGAATTTTAGTTCATTGAGATGCACTTGAAAGTGCTCTAAATTATTCACGGTTCAACTTCCGATTTCAAATTGAATAGACTATCTACTTCCTGAACAATATGCGTTTACTTTTTAACAGCTTTAGGTGGTATAGTTTCTTTGCTCGCAAGTGTAGTTTTGGATTTCACCAAATCGGGATTCTGACGGAAGATGTCTAAGTAAAAAAAAATGGCAACCAAAAGTAGGGCAGTAAAGCGAGCACTAAATATTCAAATTGCCAAACTCGATTCGTCTCATGCCATTGTTATTTGCGAGTTAAGCGCTTTAAACACGGCTGTCTTACAGGAAGAAGAAGCACGTTGAGTTTGACAGCCGCGGTGCATTTACATGTTGATAGCTATTTTGTCTGGAATAATACGGGCTATTAGAGCACTTTCCAGTCGGTTGGGTTTAATTAAAGCCCCGATTTGTTAATTCTGTTTGGTTTCGAGGTGGGTTGCCATGTTACTGACTGCACGCAATTTTGACGAGCCGCGTGGGCGTCCGCCATTGCAGGCGAAAACGTAGCCATGTAACGAGCGACAGAAGTTTGCATTATATTTTTGCTTACAGTGGGAATGCCTTTAGAGTCACCTTTATCATCGAGTGCACGGCCCACGCAAAAGCCGTTGCGTACTGTGTTAGTGCATAAGCAACCATGCCTGCAGTCTCTCACCGAAACATTGCGCACAAACCAATATCGAGCCAAACACAATCTACGGGGCGAGAAAACCTGGAGATAGATTTTTGTATGGATTTTTCACGCACGCGTGGCCTTCTGCGCCAAAAATCTTCTCCATGGTTACCGGTGTTTGAAACGCTTTCGGCAAAACTCCGCAGTGCACCATCGCAAACGGGCATATCGTTGGGCGGCCGAGGAGCTCCCGATCACCCGCTGATGAGAAAGGTCAATCACTGAGCCCCAAAGAGTTGAATCTCGTCGCGAGGCCACACTGCCGAAAACAACGTCATAATTTTGGCAAGAAAAAAAAAGTAGAAAAAATACCGTTGTAAGCCGCGGATTCAATAGCGCGCGTAAATTTATGGGTCGTCTTGTTTGCGTCTCTGCGCAGCGTCTGAAGGAGTGTTTTATGGCTGCAGCAGCAATAAAAATGAAAGCATTGTTTTGCAGAAAAATATTCGCAATTGCCGAAATGGCTGTGACGTCCATGTGCCCGCCGAGATGAACTGGAAACTTAAAATGGCGGCAGGCAAAATTTTGAAGGATTTTAGGCTGGGGAATCAGTGATCTACCAGGCGTATACTATATATGGGGTCTTTTAACCCAGTTCCTTGGCAGCTTCTTGGCTTTTGAGAATGGCTTTGAGATTGAATGGCTGGCTGCCAAAACTTTTCGGTTCAGCTCGGTGCGCCCTTCGTGGTGTTTGCATATCGCTCACCGGCTGCAACAATGGCGCATTTCAAATGTTAAACTTTTTGAGAAAATGAATTATCTATTTGTACATTCGTTTTGTATACTTTACAATTGAGGGACTGTCTAAGAGTTTTCCAAATGTTAGTTTTGTAATTGATGTATTGTGTGGCTGTATCTACACAACTTGGTATGTTTTATAGAATTTTAAAGGTTTTTGAAATGTGCTATTGTTGCAGGCGTTGAGAGCGTATGGCTGTATCAATATAGTATGCGTGTGTATTACTTGAATTGAAATATAATGTCCTTACTCTTGTGGTTTACACCACTTCACAAACAAGACAGATGTCACCCAAAATAGACTGAATGTGGAGTCGGTGAAGGTCCTAATTAAATTCAAAACCCTACTGTACGCAAAGATAATTATGCCATCAGGGGATGTAATCCATCAAACCTGTTTATTCAGCAGTTACTACTTATGTCTATGGTTACTATTCCTTAGTTAGAGCTCGGTAGCCAATCTCCCCACTGATAACGAACATACCAACTGACTACATTCAACCCTTTGGATTCATTATATGAATTACATGCCAACAGCCAGAAGGATATATTTACTTCTATTGGCTCCTTAGCTAATCCTTTATAAAAACTGCCAACGTCTGATAACACGCAAAATTAATAAGACTAATAAAGGAGATTGGAATGTGCATATAAATGCAGTAAGATTCTACCACCGTCTCGGTTCCTGGCAAAGTATTTTTTTAAAATTATCATAGCCCTACATTACAGTTTCAAGTGTGCATTGAGATCATTTGTCAAAAATCTACACTTATGCTATACGATTTTAATGTGGACGTTAATGTTTCATTTCGTAATACAATTTTATAGGCTATCTTATCAAAATTTACCTTATTAGGTAATTGTAATTTGGTAGAGGGAATCTTTAAACGTAACCACCGAGGTGGCAGAAACTGTCATTCCAACAAGCTTATCGAACTCCGAGCACATTCGAATCCACACTATTGGTCATTATTCTTGCATGCCATTCGACGTTGGCTTCCACAGGACAGCCTGAAGCTGCATGAAATTCAATTTTACATTAATGTTGGTGTACAAATATTGGATTGATGGATTACATACCCTTACCACATGTCATATCACTTGCTGCTAGTAGGGTACTGAGTTGAATTGACTATCTTAATTTTGTTAGTTTTAAAGTTACTTTTTTAATTGATTGCCCTCCTTTTTCATTCTTGTTTGTGGTAACCCTGTGTTCGCACGAATTGTCTGGCTCTCGAGTCAAGGGTATTTAATATTGGCGATGTCTCTTGCTTTCCTCCTTTTCGCAATTGTCTTGGACCTCTGCGATAACCGGATGAGGAAATGAAGTGCCTGTATTTAGATTAATTGCGATATGCTCATAATTGATCAAATATTGGTTTCTGCTGCAATGCGATTAGTTTTTTCTTTGCTGACTGTGATAGTGCCGCCTCTAGCTCTCACCCAATAAATGTGGAACAAAATTGCTTCTGGGACATTCATTCATGAAGGACGTGCACCACGATGGGGTAAAGTCGCACTCAATACGAACGTTATCCGGGCGAATTGAGTTCATTTTCTCAGAATCGCACATAAGCCTTTAGAAAGAATAAAGGCAATGAAGGACATTTTGTGGACAATCTATTTTGAACGGTCTCTTGGCGCAAAACCTTGTTTCACTACTCTGCATTGTCCCGTTGATGTGTTTAGCATAAAAATGTTAGCCGAAGTACAGTGTACATGTGTAGTCTTTTAGAGTGAAATTGTTTGTGACACTGTTATAAGCAAATGTGTAAGCATGTTTAAATTTCCAATGAATATTCAGCCTTTCTTATGTGAAAAAATAACCTAGCTGAATAGTACTTAGTCATGATTGGGTTGGGCTGCTGAGTGTCCATGGTGCTATCTATACCCAAGCCTTCATTTGATTTACTCTAAATTAAATAGAGAGAGCATATGATTTGAAAGAACTTATGTAACAAAAGCATCTGAGCAGACCTGCCCATTACGAGTTTGTTAAGGCTAAGGTACTCATTGAGCACAATGTTTGGACATTATGGCCATTCGTTTATTTTGAGTTTAAGAAGTTCTTGCTTTGAGCACTAAGTATGTACGTTTTTCTTACTGGAGTTCATAATGAACTAATCATCAAATTAATCACAAGAAACCCTACCGCGTGATCAGGAAGGGAAATGGAATTCCTATTTTTTTTAAAACATCCATGCGGATAAGCCAGTGAATTTTTAGAATTGTTCAGAATAATAACGATAATAATAAAAACTTGGTGGAACGAGCGTATTATTTATTTGTATTGTTGTTATTCCAGAGCAAAGAGAAGACAATTATGGTTGTTTTAGTAAAAATTCTTTGAAAGTGCGTGGGTATCTTTATGCGAATTTTTGATGGGCGAGCGCTTTTTAACGTTTATGTATGCAGCGAGGAAGTTTTTATTCTTAGATATTTCAAGCCGGTGGATGGCTCGGCGAATTTAATTGCCAAGATAGGGCTTTGATACATGCATTTTAAATGCTGGCAGAAATGTAGTTATCTAAAGTTAATTGTGATAAATTAGTTTGTTTTCATCGATAATGGCTTGGCTGCAACAACTGAACTTCATCGTTGTTGCCTTGCATCAGCCAGTACAGTATATTGATCCTGAAGAGCATGCAAAGGGGTTCGTGCTTCGTTAACTATCGGCCTAAGCCATTTAATTTGCCTGTCGAGCCAATTTTTTCCTATTTAATTTTTTGTCTCCCTCGAAGGCCTTTTGGAAATATTTTTTTTTGCGTGTAGGAAAAAATAGAAAATCGTATGGGGAAAATTCTTTTCTGTTTTTGGCGCCACTCCAGGAGAATGTGGCCCTGATGAACACCCCGCCTTTTTCCCTGTAATAAGTCTATGACTTTCTCTTCTATGCACATTTATGATACTTTTTGGGGGAGAAAATTAAGCCCCGAGGGCTAAGAAGGTAAAAAAAAAGAGGTACGGTTTGGGAACGCTTAAATAACGAGTTATTACAAACTTTGCGCATCTGCGAAATTTACAAGTAGGTCTGTTTCATTGGAAAAGTCCGCTGCTGGCAGCAAGGGGAGAGAATAAAATGGTTGAGGGGAATTGTCAGCAAAAGATTAAAAATGGATGGAAGAAAAGTGTGCGGAGATTTTTCACGTTTTATGATCGCCATCTAGCAGTGCTATCCAACGTTGCCAACCCACTTCCAGGAAATTACGGTGACCCAGAGGAGCTATGTGTGAACCTTTTAACTTGTAAAAACAATTGCGAGTCCAACTTTGTTTGTTCTTTCCAATTAAAACAGCAAACGTCCCCTAGCTGTTGGGTTTATTTTCACCATCGAAAATTGCAGCCGACTTCCGTTTTGGACCCTCTGCTAACGTCGAAAGATTGCAACAAAATGGAAATGCAGATGTCGAATTCATTTTCATGCATTCATTTTTATGCAAAAGCGCTTTTTTGTTTTGCAATCCGAAGCATATTCTGTTTTGCATTAGTACGCTGCTTGCACCCTATTTCCTCGTTTAATTGCTGCTACCTCCCCCGTTAGCCTTCTTCCCTTCTCTGTTCTTATCGCAGCTGCTTTCGTGATATGGTGATTTGATATTGATATATTGTGACGATAACGTTTGATAAGGCTTTCACGGGTTAATCCAAAATCTCACTGGGCGCTTTTCGTTGACTGACTGATAGATGGTTGAATTTCAATCATGATATCGTGAGGATGTGGATATCAGTAGCTTCCTAGATGTCCCATTATCGTTGCAAATAAATGCAATTTTACACTTCTGTCTATGCGAAACATTTCCCCGCTTTTTTATACAAATTAACCTACCTATACAGCATCCATTGTTTCTGCAGATCATTTAATTTCTTGACAAGTAAGAAATTGATACTCAGGCCGTTAGTCCTTTTAAAGGCGAGACAAACTGGCCTAGCATCAGGGTTGTTCGATTTCTTTAGGTGCGTTAAGAAGGCCTATTTTACGAAACAAATTGACACTTATCGTAGTATCTGTCTTCAAAATGTTTTTTTTTAAAGCCAAAAACTGCATGAAACCAGTTAAAAACGAGATAAAAACTAATCAATTTTCGGCTTTGTTTAATTTCTCAGTTTCCAGGAGTTGCGTTGATATTTCTATCATGTCATCGTAGCCAGAATTTCGGAGTATGGAAGGCTTTTTATATAAAAAAGTCATGTGTATTTGCGTTGTAAATGAATACCTTAGGCCTGTGTTTGTTATGAAAATGTCTTACGTGATTTGGAACGTGATCCAACATATTATTTGCGAAAATCGCTAGTATACTTAGCCTATAGGAAAATATTTCTACATAAATTGACAAATGTTCCATTGTGTTTAATGATTCTTAGATGCAGTTTCCCTCTGCTGCTTTTCGAGCTATTTGTAAAAAAATATATATATATAAATTTGGCAAGCTGCACAGTGCAATTTTTTATGCGAATTGCACGGTACGGGTCATACAAGCTGTTTGGCAGTATTCACTTTGTTCTTAGATCCGTGAGGTTTGATGGAGCATTCAAGAATGAATGTTTCATTACTAGAAAAAAATACCTGCATGCTAGGTAATGTTTAATTAACTTGATAGTAAGAACGGTTCTTTGATAAACCCCTTGACAACTCAGCGAGAGTGGGATAGTAGAAAATCTTTTTAATTTTAACTTTCAAGCTTATGGCAAAAGCAAAACTATTAAATGCTAGGTAGGTTTCATACAGAAAAAGGAAAAACAAACTGTACCCAAAATATACAGTAGGCGTAGATAGGCTACTTGCACAGCAGAAATCAAAGGTTTTGCTGATGGCTGTCACTCAAATAAATTTGCGAAGTGCTCAGAAGCACCCGTATACAATTTTTAAAGCCGTTTTTAATCACATAAAGTAGTGTCCACGTTAAATTAAACTATACATTAAGTCGCGCAATTATTAATCGTTTTAGATTTTAATTAGTAAAGTTATTCGAATACAATTGATATCGTTGGGGGCTTCAACCGACAAGTTTGTTGAACCAACAATACATTTTTATCTTCTAATTAACATGTTCATGTCAATAACCCCTTTTGACGGGTAACTGCAAACGTTTTCTTGCTTTTTCCCATAAGAAGCAAATAAAATACTCGGTAAACCTATATTCTTGTAAAAAAAATCGCGATAGTCGACCGTTTGAGGCATGTAAGTAAGGTTTGACGTTTCTGGCAAATATGCCTGTATTTCTGGACGACCCTTGAGCGATAAGATAGGTGGTAAGATAATGAAATAATTAATGCCTTCTATGATTCAGGTAAAACTAAAACAGGTGCTGTATATTCGATTTTCGTAAATTGAATACACATTAAGATGTATTCATTGATTTTTTTTTTGATATTACGCACCAGGTGTATTTAGAAGAAGAAATGGCAGGATTTAAAAGTGCACGTGCACTGGAAGCGCCTTCTCAGTTTTTTCCCTCGTCTAAATGCCCATTTTTAGGTATAAAATTTATAGCTACAGATAACTTCAAAATGAGCTGGAACCGCCCAGGGTTACTTTCATAAACAATGTTCCAAGTTTCAGTTTCTTGATAGCAAACAGAGCAGCAGGACATTTCCCCCCCATTTTTTTTTGCAGGCTGTTAACTCAAAATTTAGTGAAATTTATCTCATTTAGCATTATTCATAACCCTAGGTATAACCAGACTAACGATCCCCTGCAGTTCCAGTGACTATTTTAAAAGTTTCACCTACGCCCTTGAATTTCTGATGCGAAGGATATTTGCTTTTTATGATAAACTCTTGTGCTTTTCGCCGCCGCTCCGTGGGGGCAACCGAAACTGCCGTTGGCCCATACCTCCCCCGTCGCGAGTTGACCCCTCTGTCAGGGGGTATCTCCGTAGTGACACTTGTGTGCGGTGGTGGTTCGTTGAACTGCCAATGACACTGTCGTGCTATCTCTTTCTGATAGGCCTCATTAAATAGCCTCGTGTCTAATGGAGGCCCAGCAGACAGGCGAGACTTCACCCAAGTACAGGGTGAAACAGCCTGACTGACGCTTGATTTTCCCATCGGTTTTATGCCGCACACATCTGTTGGTCTGATAAAAAGGTTTTTTTCTTCTCACATTTTTAATTTGGCAGTGCTCTGTGCCAGTCACTCCGTGTGTAGCGTAATAGACGTCACCCGGTGACCGCCCCCCTGTACCGTTATAAGCTTAGTTTGGTCACACGTGGACCGCCCAGTAGTAGACAAGCTTGAACACGTGATGGATATTTTAAAAATGTTTTATTCGCATTAGAATCACATGTAGGCTACATGTATTTTCGTAACAGCCTACTAGAATCATTCCCGCGAGTAGGATTCCCACAGATATTTACTGAGGAAAATATTGCTCTGGAATTGATCTTATTGCATTGATTCTTGTCAAGCATTGTTATCATAACGACAGTAAGCATTAAACTAAAATAGGCCTACCAGATGTTTTCTTCCATTCCCAGTTTTCATTCAGGTCTTTCCATATTAAACTCAAAGATGCAAGCTTGACTACAGTATCTGGTCGTCCACCTTCCTCGAACCCCTGTCCGGCAGTGCAAGTACGTCCTTTGATGAATGATTCATTAGTAGGTTGTCTTCTTTTTTAGATCACTCGATACACAGTTTTATCTAGTGTATGCAGTGCAAATAAGGCATTCGATACATTCCTAAGCGCACACGTTTCTTTTAATGGATTCTTCAATAAAATAATCATTAATTAAAGTGGGTTTTTTTTCTAGCCATGATAAATTAGGCATACCAGGCGGCAAACTGGTTCCAGTCACTCTAGTAATACCGTAAAATGCTGAAGTGAAAACAACGATGCAGCATCGCAAAATATGTTGTTGATTCTGGTGCTGAATGTATGTTGTTGTTTTTTTGCCAATTATTTACCCACGAATTCGGATAAATAATTGAGGCACGGAGCCAGCCAATTAAGGAGGGTGGCAGCCAGAGGACCACGGAAACCAAACGTGGCATAAATTGCGAAAATGTAAAGCGTCTATATAAAGTTGGAAAGCTACTTTTGACGGACGCTGTAGTCGAATGTGGATGGCGGTGCTCTTACCTTGAACTTTGTTGCCAACGCATGGACTGCAAATGAGCGCACGCACATTAATTTCATGCGTTCCACTCGCGTGTACGGCTGAATAGTTGAAAATAAGTAGGTGAATTATTATTATAGGCGAGTGTAAAACTGAAAACAAATGCCTTATCTTCCGCTTTGGCAATGGCTTTCCATTTTGTTTTTCTCGGGATTAACTGCGATGTGGAAACAGCTTGACTGCAGGTTGCCCCTGTCACTGCACGCATCCTGAGGGGGGGTCACCGCAAGGGCCTGTGCGAGCGGGAGGAATCCTACTTAGTATGGATCTTGCTAATTTTATATCAAAGTAATGGCTTGTGTTCCCTACCCGCCGGATGATATATTTTCTATTCATACTGTCACCTCGAGCCCTTTTCTTGTATAGATTGACAATAAATTAAAACACTTATTTGTCAGGCGCTTTTTGGTCGAGGGTGAAGAGGAAAACAAGTTCGCAATTTATGATGTAATCTAAACTAAATTGTCGTGGGGGAAGCTGGGCATTATGCGCGCGCGCGCGAGATGATTCAATTCCGTTTCGTTAGTATGCAAAGCAGCTTGCCTTATTAAACTGCTTGACATTTAAGGGTGGTGCGGGGACCCACCCGTAAGTACTGTCATTTCGTAGCCCCTGGCATAGATTTAAACCCAGCTCTTAGCTGGCACCTTTTTGGATTGCCGTCGACACTAACCTTTCCATAAAAAACCTGTCTGGAGCAAAGAAATTCGAAGAAAAATGCAGTTTAACGTTGACGCGTCGAGAAATGATCGCCACATGGCACATTTTGCTATTGTTAATTTGCTGGTGGAAACTGGGCACACGTACTTCGAAAACAATCCAAGATTTTGTTTTCACAGCCATAGCACTGCAGAAGAAAATTTCGAGGTTTGTATCGTAAACAGAGCCTGAAACGTGTTTCGTTTTTCTACCATATTACTGCAGTAATTGGTGGCGCGTATCTTGCTAAAGATATTGTAATAGCAAAGTAAATGTTTAACTAATTAAAATCAAGGATGTACAAGTGCATTACAATAGGACTTCAATAAATTAGTGATGGGGTAGCGTTGATGTTCAGTGTTCTGAATTATAACAAAATTTTGCCTTTAATATACAGTGGATCAACGCGTAACAAAGCATTTAGTATGGCTTATGAATTATAGGCTTAATTTATTACTGCCCATACTCAAATTTGTTTACCACTTGGAAAGACAGATACTGTAGGAGAAATTTAATAAAGTTGCTCGAGCTGGCTGGTGTAACTTAATTGCTCAAGGCTAACTGGCTGGCACATGGAGCTCACGAAAAGGTAGGCTGTATCCATAAATTTGTTTTGTTGTACTCAACAATCGTTATCATTATGGATATGTCTGAATCCAGCGAGTTTTGATGCATGCTGGTTGACATTCTATTAATACATTTCAAATAACTATCTGGGTCATTCGTTACATTAGGATAGTACTTGAAATGACATTATACTCAGTTATAAATTAAAGAAACTCGCGAAGTAGACATACTTTACTATGCATATATATTCATTGCAAGGAGGTGGTACCGTGGTAGGGATCATATACTGTACAAGTAATGTGCATGCATACTGCAAAGTGCTAGGTATAATGCGTCCACATGCGCTGTGAAAAAAACGTAATGTAGGGATATTTATATACTCTGCAAAGAAGTGGATATATTAATGGAGCAGTGAAAATAATAGTGCAGAAAAGAAGGCCCGCAATGCGTAAATTCGTTTCGTACTAAAACTGGAAGTCAATTCACTGGCATCAACCGCTCTGGGTTCTACCGCTCTCCGTTTTTCTAATTAGACTTAGTGGGTCGGAAAAGCGAAACGTGCAATATTGCTTACATTAAGCACCGGTAACCGTAAAACCATTTTTTTTGGCATTCATGTAGCCTATTTGGTAGAGCAGGAGTGGTCTACCTATCAAAGATAAAGTGAGTTGACCCTTTTTCATCTGTATTTTTAACCCATCCATATATAATCCTATAAACTTTTTAACTTAACGAGCTAATGGGTAAAAAATCCAAGTCAATTAATAAACGCAATGTTGCGAGTTCAATCTTTTTTATTTTTTTTTATCTATCGCTATCTTCTGCTTATGAATGGATTCATCCCTTGCGATTGTTGTTGATGGTATAAGGCTTCTAGGTCTAAAGATGGACGCTCGTTGTAGTTTTGTAATACTTTGATCAGAATCTGAGAAGTGCAACGTACGCGAGAGGTTTCCTAGATTTCTAATTGTTGAATTTCGGCGCTGCTTTAATGAGGTGAAATTATATGGCGTCCAAGAAGCCTGGAAGCAATGGAATTTACGCTACGCGTACACCGGTTTTCACCTGCGCTTAACAAATATTTACCATTGGTTCTTTGTTTTTCCGACTCCCTGTATTTGGACTCTTCACGGAGCTGCATGTTTTACGATTTTGAGGAATCTTAATAGCTTTTTTGATTCGAAAGCATGGGCGCACACCATCCTAAGGCATTTATGCAAAGTTTAATATCTAATGGAGTATATACTGTAGACCTATTGATGCGATTCAACCTTCTGCTAGTTATAGTTAAGCCGAGGGCTCCCATCCCAGGGTTCCCACAGAACCTGGGAATCTTGACAAAAGTCAGGCCAATTAAAAATATATATATTCAACAATTAAGTCAGGGGATTTCACGACTTTGATTCATTTAACAAATTTATAAGGCAAAAATCCGTAATGTTTAATTAATTTTTCACATATGGCGTTCGTTTTAATATTTATGATCAAATCTTGGAATGAAATTTGTTCCAAAAACCATATTTTGTGGTATTTGTTTTCAAGATTTTCTGCTACGGCGTTCCTTAATTAATTATTAATATTTCTAAGTAAATTTGATGTGCCAAAATCATGATTAAAAATCTCGTTTTTAATTTATTTTTGCCTGCAGCGCTCAACTACATGTACATGATATCCCTCAAAATCCACAATTTTTTATGAATTTTTCAAGCATTTTTGCCAACGGTATTCCATTAATTGAAAAAAGCACTCCATTTGGCTAAAGCTGTGGAAACCCGGTTATCCTCCACCTTAAATAAACTAATGTGGGAATATCCCCCATGTTAAGGGAAATATATGCAGCATAATTATGGCACGTGTTTAGAGACTCTAATACACTTAATCGCGTTTTAGTAATTACATTTTATTCAAACTTGTGAAAGGCGACGGTAACCTTGTCATGTTTTTCGTTTTTTTTTTTTTGTCAGATTAATTATAACCTGAAGCTAAATGCGGTCTGTTGCACCAGTGTATTCCCAAGCGATAAGTGTATGAGCCATTTAACAATGAACTTACACGTACCATCAGTTAATTCACCTGGCGTTTGACACGCAATATTGGTGCATAGTGCTGAAACTGCGAAAGGTACTGCAGTCTGTTTGGAAGGGGGGAGGTTTTTGAGGAACAACCTTGCATGGTCGGGGCAGATTTTCCTCATGTACTTACGGCCCTGATGACCGTTATTTACGCCCGGTTGAACCAGGTATGCGTGCATTTCTATTTGTAGTTCGCGTTTTGCTATGGACCAGATGTTCAATACTCTTCTCTTGGGCGGGCTTGTTATTTGCCTAACGAGCAAGGCCAGAGAGGACGTAAACAGGTGGTTTGCTAACTGACGTACGTGTATTTTGTCTGATGAATAGTTGAATACATTTGAATATTTCGCCTATAATCAAATATTCGATTGCTCTGTTGGCAGGGGACAAACCCAGTGCGAAATGTTGCACTGCGTTACCACATTGCATAATCTGCTTTGAAGTTCGGATAATTTCTTAACCCGTCTCTAAATTCATGCAAATGCTTGTTTTAAAAACTAGTTTTCAAGTTGAACGATTATAAATTCTGATTTTAGGCGGTTGTTGCAGGACGTAGACGATGTTCGTGAGAGCCTGAAACGGGGACACTAGCCAGATTCTAAAAAAGATTGTAATGCGTGGTTTCATTCCACTGAAAATGGTGGTTATAGGAATAAACTTCATGAGCGTTTTCGCTAATGTTAATGCTATTTACTTACATGTACATACTGGAACACACCTGTGGTTATAGGAATACGTTTTATGAGCCTTTTCAGTATGCTAGTTTCTTGCACACTTGGACACCACAAATGATCACTTCAGGCTGCTTTTGCGTAGGCCTGTCTTGTTAAAAATTCTGCTTAATTCATGTACTCATAATCAAAGTGTTCCTGGTCAGATGAAAGAGAACAAAGTAGGGTTTGGTCGGATTTACTTCTTCCCAAACTTTCTGTAATCTGGGAAAGACTCATTATTTAGCGGCTGATGAGATGTCGAAATTTGTGTGACGTCTTATGGTGTTTTCACATTCAAGCAAATTGAATAATACATTCAAAATAATAGTTGAAAGGGGATAATGCGCTTCATTTGTAATGTTATATGTGACTTGCTGTTGATTGAAACATCAACTTGACCACGTTCCAACCTCCAATGACAGCTTCTAAACATCCAGTTCTTTGAAATCACGCGATTCTAGGTAAGCCATTTCATATTAAAAGCGATGATTTGTCTTCGGCAAACCCTTAATGGTGCCATAAAATCATGCAGCTTAATAAGCAGCAGTTGCCAATCGTGCAATTTGCATAATATGTAGTTGGCGAGGAATGTCATAATACTCAGTTTAATCTATACTCAGGAATTTGTTATTACTTCGGATGCGCTAAGCTGCTTGAAATTTAAGAGCTCTTCTAGTTCTAGTCAACACGAAACGAGAACTGTGATATAATGCATTGTTCCAGTCTGCATGACAATTAAATACAGTGTGTCCGCTAAGTAATATAGCCAGTTTCACTGCTATGGAACATTTGCGAAATTGCTTTCTCGTTTTTAAAACTACATGTAGCTGTTTTTTTAAAATATCAAATCACTTGTCATTCGTTACCACTCATGTCACCATTTTAGTCAGTTTTTTGCTACAATATGTCACATATATTCTACCTGTTCCAGGATCTTGAAATGTCAACTTTTATTTTAATTTAACAGCTGAGTTCTGTCTGCGTTATAAGCGCTGTTTGTATTGCGCGTTGAGGCTTATAAACGTACCAGAATTTATACGAGTCATTGTAGCTCTGCATACATCATAAATATAATCCACATGTGTGCTGTCAGTAACTTATATTTCTAAACATCCATCGACATTATATAATTGGACAACTAACAGGAATATACCAATAAGGGGAATTCCACCCTCTTTGAATAAATTCAGGTGATGCTGTCTCCATACGAAAATAACATCTGCTTGAAAGATAGTTTACAATAAGGGTTATATTCCTCATTGAAACTAAATGATGGGATTGCAGAATCTTATGCATGTTACATGTATTTACGAGTAATTTTAGCACCGATTCAAAGCTGGTTTTCTCTTGGCTATTGGCAACATTGTCCATCTCTGATCTCGTCTACGGATTATTTCGAACTACGTGCATAATAGTTGTTAGTAGTTGTTTTAACCGCATTGCAACCTGTAGGCTATATTTTATGGCGGTAAAGTGTGATAACAATCATTGCACTGTAGAATAACTTCAAAACTTATAACGTTTTGATCATTGTTTTTCTTTTGATTATTTGCAGTGGGAATGTTGGGTAAATTAAAGGGAACTCGGTGATCGTCATGGCAACCGCTTTCGTTTTTGCCATGCGTCCGTTTGCCATCATCACATTCTTGATTTTACTGTTGTCTCATGCGAGAGGAATTCACAAATCCAAATATGGTGGATGCATTTCATCAGGTGGCACTAGTAAGTATGCAACGTTTCGTAAATTGTTAAGCGACTTGACATCATTTGTTCATAATTAACTAAAGGTTTTATCCTAATTTGTTTTAAAAATGACTTAAAAAACGTTTCACTTTTCAACTTCTATCAGGTGCAACTTATAACCACGACATTGCTCTTGAAATCGGTGATAGCACTTACGTGGATTGCATTTTAAACGAAACAAGTAGATACACATCGGAAAATCTAAACTGGTCAAAAGGTTCATCAAAAATCATAGACTCCAAAACTCTAAGATTATCGCTGAATGACGCCAAACTATCAGACAACAGTGGTATTCGCAAATGCGTGATTAATGAAGAAAGGACCGGACTTTGTATGGTGAAATTCAACGTGGGATGTGCGTAAATTTCACTGCGATATCTAACATTTAATAAAAAAAACCTGGTTATTCCTTCATAATAATCCTTCATAATTTTTCTGTTCTAGATAAACCGCTCGAAGTCCTCGATTTTTCTTGCCTGTCAGTAAATTTGGAATATCTAGACTGCACTTGGCGCAGGCCCAGCAATTTTGTTAAAACCAATTACTCTTTGGTTAACACGTTATATGGAATCTTGTATGTTTGCTTTGTAGGGTCTTGCCTTGGTTTGGAACCGTAACACTTTATGGCTGGATTGATTTTTTTTTCCATTTAAGGAAACTATATCCATGTGTAGTTAAACCTAGAGGTGGTGGCGTTTATGGATGCAATTTTACAATTGGCACCTGCAGTGGTTGCAAGGACTGGTACGACATTTACAAAAATAAGTTCGTCTTTGAAATGACAGGAACAAACGCGCTAGGCAACGCCACGTGGATGTACTCGGTTGAGCATTACAGCAGAGGCATGTATAACATCTAGTTACTAGTAGCTCAGTTCGTTAATAAATGAGTCTATTATGCATTTTTTATAAAAATATTTGAACATTTAGAAAAATGAGAATATTTTAACCAGTGAAACCGGTATAAATAAATTAAATGAAGTATGATTTTTTTCTATGAATTTTAGTGCGCCCCAAGGAGCCCATATATTTGAATGTTACTTCGATAGGCAGCCGAAATCTTTCGCTTAATTGGAGACCTCCGACAGCAATGACAACGCAAGGAGCTCCAAAACTCATTTACCGTTTGCGATATACGTCCACGTGGAATTCCATAAGTAAAGAAGTGGTAAGAATTCATAACCTTTTTTACCACGAAGTTTTCCATTGAAATAAATTACTGAACAATTTCTAATTATGAAACTACACACCACAAAAGTGGATTTAACTCAACCGGTCATGCCATGTGTTGATAGCCTTTTTTTTAAGAATTAGTGGGCGGTGGTGTTAGAAAGCTTAGATC
>JAQIXS010002112.1:0-24680 GCA_034700785.1 Rossiulus vilnensis
CGTAGACAAGGAAAGTGTAGGAATTCCATCAGATTCCTTTGCATTTATTGATTCGGAAGGGTTTTGTTTTTCATCTTGTTGGGATTTCGATTTCAGGTGTGAGGGGAGGGGGAGGGGAGATGGTCGTATAGTATTACATTGGGATGCGGTACGCGGAGAATTTAAAAATATCTTTCAGGTGTGAGGGGAGGGGAGTAGAACTTTGTAGTATTACATTGGGATGCGGTACGCGCTGAATCTATTTATATCTTTTGCCCGGGGCTCGCAGCAGGTGTGTGGGGGATCGCAGCATATGTGAATGGTGGAGGGGAGGGGGGTGGTCGTTGTAATATTACATTGGGATGCGGTACGGGGAGAATTTCAAATCAGGTTTTTTACCTTGGGGGTCGATCAAAAATTATTTTATCTTTTGCTCATGGCTTATTCAATTTGTAAACAGTTTTTTACAATTCGAACAATGGTTGCATTTTGATGAAATAGTAGATGATTGAGATGTAACAGGAATTTATGACGGTGTGATATTACATTTATAATATTGTTGGAGAATAGCTTAAAAATTAAGATTAATTGCAAATTTTTTTTCTTTCCTTCCTAATTGGGGGGGGCACAATGGTAGTATTACATTGGGATGGGGTACGGGGAGAATTTCAAAATACATTGTAAACATGTAAATTCATTTATTGTTTGTGGAAAAGTTTAGCGAGCCAGCTCTCAGCCCAATGTGATTCTTCCTGTAAGGCACTCGCAACTTGTTACGACTTTTTGGTTCGCTAGACAGTATTTTGCGGCTTTTTCTTTCTCCAGCTCAAGACACCGCATATTATCCGAGCTTTTCCCTCCTGCTCAGTGAGTATTTGCTACAACCACTTTTACTGAGCTCTTTCCTCGCACTCGTATGTCTTGCAACGGTCAACGAATTTCACCTCTCGCGCCGCAATACTTAGGCCACTTTGGCTGCTATTTATCATTTTATTTGATGTTTGCATTACAAACATCGTTACATGTAGTAGGGGAAGAATTTATGTAGCATTACAATGACACATTTGCATAGAATAATAACGCGAGCCTCTTCTCTACAGTTCTGAAATGATTTTCCAAAACTGGATTTGTCTTTAATTAATTTACAATAGCTGCCTGAGACTTCATTTACTAAAATTTTGGCTCAGATATTGGCTCATTGTACTGCGTGGGTATGACCATTAAACGTTAGTTATTTCAATTATATTTAATGACCTTCTCGTTTGATACCCGGTTTAAATATACACTGAATATGGGAACTTATGAAATAATATTATTTAAATGTTGGATATACCTCGAATTGCGAATTCAAATTTGGCGATCTTTTCGAGCATCTGAGCATTGCTGCCAGATTTCTGTTCGTACTTTCATAAAATGTTCCAAATTAATAAATTTAAACTTTTGACCTTTATTTACAACAGTAATAATGTTGCTTAAATAATGGTATGAAATTATATAAAATAAATTACTGAATTATAATAATAATGAGTTTGATGTATGAATAATTGAAATAGAATTAAAAAGATGACGAATTTGACAACGCTGCAATTCTCGCCTTATCCTATAGCTAGCTGTCTGCTCTATGCATTCGTTGACGTGTCCATACATTTTCTGCAAGTTTTACATTTTTCGTCTTACTTCTTTCGGACTTTAACTCAAAGGTGAGCATTTCGTGGCGTGCATTTTTAATTTATGAACTTGCATTGTTTCTAAAAATCGATACCATTCCGGTTTATTTATCCAAGTTCTTAATTCCATTATGACTATGATTTTAATATGGCCTCTAATCATGATCACCGATATACAGTTGGCTGTTTTCTCCTTGGATTTCCTAGGAGTAACTGGTGGTCTTGTAACACTATGTTTCTGTTAACACAGGCTTAAAAAATCGGACGAAAGAACATTTAAATTGTAAATATGGAAAAGTATGATGCTCGTCGTTGATCTATTTCCATTCGCAGGTCGGTCATTTTTCCTAACGTTCTTTTTACACGATCGCACGATTTCACTTGCTCGACGCTGAAGGCTTCGAGTCGACTTTTGGGCCAAAAGCAATCCGCAAAAAGCCAAACTTAAAGAAAGCTGATCTGGCGGTACAGACTCCTTTTGGTTGCCACGTTGGTTTTAAGTTGTATCTATCAATGATTAGTTTCATGTGTTCTGTCCACAGCAACTTGCATCAATAGCACAAGCATCGGCAGAATCATACGATGCTGAGAAAGACCGAGATTTGCAGCGAGATGCTCCACACATGAAGGATGAAGCTAGGGATATGATTATGATGACTGGACAGTCTTAAAGAGTTTTTGGAATGAATTATACAAAGTAAACCTTGAATTTTTTACTTTCAGTGGATTTTTTAAAACGAAGAAAGTAACACTCACATCCATAAAATTTAGCCTGTGTTTTTTTGCATAGTTGATAATTTCTGACTTTTCTCTTAGGTTTTTGATTCATCTGATGTGATTGTTCGAGTATTCCATTCGAGAGATCCATTTGGGAACCCGTTCTAAGCAGGTGGAAGCTTTTTTTGAAGAAGGAAAAGCCACACAAACACTTATTTTTCTTGTTTAACAAACGTGATCTCGTTCCAACGTGGATCACGGTATTAAGTTATGCTTAATTTCTTTTTGCTCTTCGTTGTTGCTAATCTTCAGAATCACATTTGGAAAAGGAGCACTTATTACGCTGTTAAGGTAATTTGGAAAGGTATGGCTTCCGTGATTCTGTTTTAATATTGTAGTAATGTGCTTATATCAACGCAGTTGTTATTTTAATAAATTTTAGCTTCATAAGGATAAGAAACAGATTAGTGTAGGTTTTATCGGCTATCCGAATGTTAGAAAGAGTTCATGTAATCATTACACTGCGTTTGCAAAGAAGGTGTGCAAAGTAGCACCAATTGCAGGTGAAACCCAGGTAAACTGTTTGATAAAAAGAATGTTTCGTTTTTTGCATATTTTAATGTTTATTTCTGAACAAGACATTACATTTTGTTTTATCGTTTGTTTTTTATTGGTATTATTTCCAGGTGTGGCAGTATATTACTCTAATGAAGAGGATATACTTGATCGATTGTCCAGGTGTTGTTTACCCCGCAGGCGAAACAGATACTGATAAAGTTCTGAAAGGAGTTGTAAGTTGCTTTGTTTTTAAACTTGATGTTGTCATAAGCTTTTGATTGTTTTGAAATTGTTGAGCATATTTTGTTAAAATCTTTAGGTAAGAGTTGAAATGGTAAAGACACCAGAAGATTATATTCCAGTGGTTTTGCAGCGAGTAAGGAAAGAATATCTCAAAAAAACGTACAAGCTGGAAGATTGGGAAAGCCCTGAGGACTTTTTGGAGCAGTTGGCACGCAAAAGTGGCAAACTACTGAAAGTACGATCACAATCTTTCTATGCGTAAAATGCCATTTCTTAGTTATTCAATATGCGGTAAAACATTTTTTTTTATCTTTAGGGTGGTGACCCAGACATTTCTACCATGTCTAAAATGGTGCTGAATGATTGGCAGAGGGGGAAATTGCCTTTTTTTGTGGCACCGCCTGGTTGCGAGGCAAGTATATTCATGAAATTCTCTTTTTTGGAAACTTGCTGATAGAAGCGTTTTTTAAAGTAAAATTCTTGTTTGTCAGATGGTTTGTCCATTAGAAAAGTGCATATAAAAAAAAAATATTTTGTTGTTTAGAATGAAATGCAAAACGGTGAGTTTGACCCAGCATTGCCCATTAATGAAGATTTGGAAGCAGTTGACGAGGATGCCCGCCTCGAAAACCAGGTAATGATAGTACGATTGTTGTATTGTTTTGTTGCTGCTTAAAATCAAAAATAACCATTGATTCAGAATTGAAAATCCATGTGAAAATATTGATTTTAAACGACATCTTGCATCTACATCATAATTTTATTACATTTTTTTTTTATTAAAATGATAATAATGAAACATCTAGCGCACATGTAGCTACATATAGTTTCCCATTTGGCATTGATTTTTTTCAATGATTTGCTTGCCAGGTTGAAGAAGACAGCAAGAGCGAGAAATCTTTATTGGAAAATGGCTCTGATAATGAAAATGTTAATGGTGTGGAAGAGGAAGGGGAAGCAAAAGAAAATGCACTGAAGGAAAATGGCAACAATTCAACAAATGAAGTCGACAATAAGGAGGATAACTGGCAAGATTTGAGTGATGAAGATTCTTATTTGAGTAGTGAATCTGATGTGGAAATTAAAGATAAGAAATTATCTAAATCTGAGGTGAGAAATAACTTGTGCAGTTTTGGCGAAAAAAGCAAAGTACTAATTTAACAATTGATATCGTTTTTATTTGCAATAATATTCAGGTTGCAGAATGTGTGAAAACAAGCAGTGGGACTTTCACGGTAACAAAACAGAAAATTGATGAAGTACATCAGCCAAGTAGTACGCAAAAAGGCAAGGCATTATACAAATTTCAGAATCTCGGTGAAGTAATGACGTTTGTAAAAATATCTTATAGCGTTCTCTGCATTTGTCCTGACTTAGGTAAACGCAAATTTGATGATTTGGATGAGGACGATCGCAAGGAATCTGCGAAGAGACTGACGTCCAAACAGGTATTTTGTTGCTCTGATTCTTGTTGCTATAGGAATTGCAAGTGTGAGTTGTTATTGATTTATTTTATCTTTCTTGTAATTAGCGCCGTGCGATAGAACGGGCTGAAAAAGACAAGAAAATCGGTACGCATTTCTACGAAACAACAAACGTAAAAAATCGAAATAGGTCGAAGAAAACTAAAGGTAATGCGCAGCTAGCATTTAGAGGACACTCGAAGAAAAAGGAAAGCCGGAGGTAAAATAAAACTGTTGCGACCGATTTCCTGTTTGTAAAGCTGTCAGTCTGCAAAGCGGATTTTTGCTGTAATAAATTAATAATTACGAGATTAATTTAGTATTGTTGCACATTTTATTACGGTTGTTTTCTTTCCAGCCCCTTTCAAAAAGAGTAATACGAATCGCGTCAATTTAAAGTTTAAATTATTTATTCATTGCTATCCACGAAGGTATCTTCATTAACTCATCAACGCTTAGCCCAAACTGTAAATGCTAGGACCTTAAAATTTAGCACGAATGAATACTTGTGCCAAAACCACCAAAAGATCAATTTCGAAAGGTCTTTTGCATTTCGCGGGGCATTGCGGTGCACTCTGGGAACTTGTATCGTCAGTCACGTGACTGACATCCAATGACATCACGGTCCGAAATGGAACATGTGCGCGTGTTTGATCAACGTTCGAAACTTAAATGCCCACTCTAAAAAGATTTTTATCGAAATTATTGGCAGCGCGCTTGATTATAATAAGGATGTTTGGGAAAATGCCAATTTCCCAACTGCCCGTGACCGTAATTCTTGGATCCACGGGGACTGGGAAATCTAAACTGGCTATCGAACTAGCCAAGAAATTCAATGGAGAGGTGATCAGCGCAGATTCAATGCAGGTGAGCTAGGGAACGATGTGGTTGTGCAAATCCTATGCGAAATGTTTAACTTATTTGAATTCGTTTGGGCCTTGGCTTTCAGGTGTATCGTGGATTAGACATTATCACTAATAAAGTGACGCCAGAAGAAATGCAGGGTGTGAAGCATCATGTCATCGATTATGTCGATCCTGACGATGCCTATACGGTTATGGATTTCAGAAACGATGCATTAAAATCTGTATCCTTGAAATTAATATTTAGAAACGGAACAACAGCAAAAAAACCAACGGTTGTTATTCCTTAACAGCATCGCTGCTAGATAAACACTCTTTTAGAGCAAGGGAAAATGCCTATTATCGTTGGGGGAACTAATTACTACATTGAATCTCTGCTGTGGAAAATCCTTGTGACTGAGGTATGGATACTAGGAAATCGTCTAAGGATTAGTCTCCCTGTAATTGCCTCTCCCTTCATTATAAGCTGTCATTTTAATTTTGAGTATTATCTTCAGGAAACTTCCTATAGCAGTGCAAAAACCTGCATAAACACCAGAGGCAGTTCACCTGTTCGTGTAGATGCCTTTGTACCAAACGATGCGAATCCTTCAGAAGATTATCGACCTTTTACTTCCGTATATCAGCCTGACCTATCCTACGTATCAAATGCCGAAATCTACAAGAAACTACTGGAAGTAGATCCTCAAATGGCTGAACAGCTGCATCCAAATGATAGAAGAAAAGTGCTTAGGTACCCAACATTTAATGGAATTTGTTTGTAGCATTTCAAATTATAAAGGTTTCTAATGTCCCTTTATAGAAGCCTCGAGGTTTTTGAGGAATGCGGCCACACTCATTCCGATTTGATCAAAGAACAGAAAGCACTTGATGGGGGGTCATCTTTAGGTGGACCGCTTCGATTTCCTAATTCTTTTATCATTTGGCTACGATGTGAACAATCTGGTATGGCAATGCTGTCATAACTCGTTATTTTACCACTGAAAATCAAAATTGGTTCTTCTTTTGCCAGTTTTAGATAAGCGACTCGACGAGAGAGTTGATGAAATGGTGAAACGAGGACTAATTACAGAGCTGCTCAGTTTTCACAATCGCTACAATAGACACAGACTTTTACGCGAAAGGTATGATTCTCCGGTTCATTACAATGCACATACGATACATAAATTGCATGATCATCATACAAAGGATTGACGAGTTAAATAATTACACTTTTAGCACTGCAAATCCTGATTACACCAAAGGCATTTTCCAGTGCATCGGATTTAAGGAATTTAAATCCTATTTGCACCTGGATGATGACAGCAAAAAATCGCCCGAATCGCAAAAGCTGCTCGAAGAAGGTAGTGGTTGACAGTGTTGATTTAGCTTTTTGTCTTAAAATTCCAACAATGAGTGAATTTTCACTTTAGGAATTGAACTGCTGAAACTGGTTACAAGACGATATGCCCGGAAACAGATAAAATGGGTTAAAAACAGATTTCTTAGATGTAAGTCTACAGACTTGTTTCGAATGGTAGTAATTATAATATACCAAGATATCCTTTGTACGAAGCTTAAGTTTCATTTTATTAGGTCCTGACCGGCAAGTGCCACCAGTTTATGCTCTAGATGCCACAGATCTTGACCAGTGGAATTCAGTTGTGCTGAATAAAGCTATAACATTGCTGTCAGCTTTAATGAATGTATGTAAATTGTCTTATATGCTTAAGTGACCACACATCTCTGATGTGGCTAATATTTACTGACTGCATTCATTGTATTTAATGAAGAATGAAGTGCCCAGCTTAGATCCTCTGCCTGTCGATGAAATAGAAATGTACGATAAGCGTAAGCAAATTTCTTGCCAGATCTGCAATAAAATTGTATTGGGAGAAAGACAGTGGGCAGGTACAACTATCGGAATGATTAAGAAAATTTTATCCGTAAGTAGTGTGTGTCTAACAAACGATTTAATTTTTCAGCTCATTTAGCATCTCGGGTTCACAAGAAGTTGGTGCAGAAGGCACGAAAATTAGAAAATGCAGATGCAAACTCATCTGTTATCACGTGACCCTGGCTTTGAAGGTATGTCAACTAGTAGATATCGCAATTCTGATTTATTTCTTTGTCAAACACTTTATTCTGGGATTTTTATCAAATAAAAAAACTGTACATTAAACTGCTTATCAGCGATAAATTATAATTAGAAACAGGCTCAGCGACTGAGTCGCAGAAACATGGCGTGTTTGCACTCGTTGGATTCTTCTGTGAAGTATTTGTCGTAGAAATCCACGATGAATTCCTCCACTTTGAAGCCAATCTTTTGGTAAAGGTTCAATGCTGGATTGGTGGCAGAGACGTGCAAGGTAACATCTTTGCCCATGCATGTCTGAAAGTTTTATCGAAACATTAACTGAGGAGCATCAGTGTAATCAAGTTTCTCAAATCCCCGCTAAGTTACCTGAATGAGATGATACAACATCATGGTTGCGATTCCTGCATTTCGCCACTCGGGGTGAGTGAAGATAAAACTGATGTAGGCTTCATTGTACTTCACATCAGGCACCATAAATGCGAATCCGATCACTACTTTCCTGTAAGTTAGATATCCCAGAATAAACGAATAATGTTGGCAGAATTTATAGTAAAATAAACCAAAACACCTTACACTTACTTGTAAGAAACAACACAGCTGAAATCAGGATACTGTAAACTCTCTGAAACTAAATTGCAGCACTTTTAGCATTAAAATTTCCACATAAGTTGTTTCTTCTCATTAAACCGAAATCTGGTGATATTTACGATCAATTCCCTGCCAAAAAAATTCCCGGCATAAAGCATTTACTGAAGGAATGTGATGGGGCTGAACATAGCAGAAAAGGATTGGATCCAATGGAGGAACCTGCCAATCTGGATTTCTCCTGTTAGACAACAATAATGTTGAGAACAAGGAATTGTTAACAACATTTTTAGCATATTAGCTACTTGCGATTAACTGACCTTGCATAATGCTGCTTAATTTCTTCCATCAAACGAAGTTTCATTGGCCTACTTTCATGGTCTACCCAGATATACGGACGCAAAACTCTACAGCATGCAAGAAATACCTGTGTTGGTCAACATCACTTAATTTCTACATTATATTCCAGCAGATAAATTGCTACCGTGTAGTGTATGCACTTATGATGAGTTCCTGGCTCTCTTCCTCTCGTCCAATCAGCTTCATTGAAAATGGGACATCACTCCGTTTTCTTTCCAGATTAAGGCTTGTACCGACTTGATACCGATCCAGCACGTTGAACTCTCGTCCAAATCTCGGATTTGAGTCCTTGAAAATCGACTATCAAATGTGGAACTTAAAAGTGCCGAGGATCTGGCACACGTGGACTCACCCATACAGAGGCCTGTTGCAACTTCCTTGTTTTGGCATTTGCGCACACTTGCTCGTCTAAGTTGAACAACTGCATATTCCGTTCTTGCTTCAGCTGTGCGGGGCGTTTGACAATTTTACTTTTCAACGGCCACCAAAGAAAGGGAGCACTTTTCTTTGGATTACCTAATGCTTACCTGCCGCACAATAAGTTTTCTTTTTAGTCGCTTGGCCACTGGATTGTTGGCCACGGCATTAGCAAGCCGATTCTCCAATTGTTGCAGCAGCCTTTTTTCCTCGTACTTCCCAATGCCGATTAAGCTAATGGAAAGAAAATAACATCACAATTTCACCGACGAAGTATTTTTGCAAATAAACGTTCGCGCACCAATAATCTTCGCTTTTATCGTCGGCATCCTGCTCGTCGTCTTGGTTATCGGAAGATTCCTTCATCAGCTCCGTGCAGACATCATCCAAGCTCGTACTTAATTCCTGCACTTGAGCTTCCCCTTCATCAGTGCTCGTGTCTGACCCTTCGTTGTCTATCGCCTCTCTCGAGGTTCCTAAGTATTCATTTGCACATTAAATGAAGTGCTCTGGCACATAAGACACGAATTTGACATCGATTTTGCACTTTACCACATGCATCGGAAATGATTTTCCCCAACGTCATGGAGGACAGCGATACTGGCGACACTGGTGCAGAGTCTATTTTCATGTCGTCTCGCTCAAAATCTGATAACGTGAGAGAATCTTCGTCGGGGAGCAGGTTGCTGGTGCCATCATCAAAATCGAGACTGCACTGCAGCGGGTCATCCTGAATCACTGGTTGGTCGTTGAAAGTGCTTGGTTCTTCCTTAGCCTGGAACTGATTGCACAGATTGGAAAAAACACATCGAAGAATCTCTCGTTAATACTAGGGCACAATTACCGCTGCTCGGAATCTTCCCTTGCACCTTCTGGAAGTACTCTGATGAGCATCGGGAAATTCCAGAGTCTCCGGTTTACTTTTCTTTTGAGCGGATTTCTTATTTGGTCGACTTCCTCCATGAGACAATGCGAGCTCTACAAGAAATAGCGATACTTTTAAGATGTTACTGCAACCTGAAGAGGAGAACATTTCTCAAGAGAACATCTCGCCTATCTCTTGACGTGTGGGCGGGTGTGGGTCAGCTAGCTTCCACCATCCTGGTTCACCGAGCTCAGCGGCACCGGACAGGAACAAGTGGGGGCATCCCGAGGATAGGGTTCCAGCGACAGTGCCATTCCATTTCGTTGACCTTTTCCTCAACTTTGAATGGCTAAAAAAGGTTGTCCAATGGTTATCGATGAAAGTGCAGATGTGTTCTCGCCATCTGAAAAAGCCGCATTTGCCTCCGCCCAATAAGTGCAAGTTATACAGAGTCAACTGCACCACGTGGACCCTGTCGTATTAAAATGAAAAAAAATTGATTGGAATCGACAACGGTGAAAAATAAGTCCCCTAGAATACATGTTCAGATTGTTTGCCTTAATTAGCAAATCTAACAATTCGTACCAATGCAGTTTCAGCCTAATAATTAGCTCTGTACCACATTGCTCGATTTCGTTGCTGCTACCAGGCTGGATGCAGCAGTGGGCGCAGACGAACTCGAACAGGAGATCGCCCTCAAGAGTTGAAGGCCTTCCGCTTTTCAGACAATCTGTTAAATTATAAATTCTGGTTAACTCAATGTCATCGGGGTTTCAAGTGTAATCGGCGTTATGTCCGCAACCTAGATCTCCTTCATGAATTTAAAACTGTCACCTACACCTACCCAAGTGAAATAATTTTTGACATTCCCTACACTGAAGACTCCAGGTTAGAGAAGACGTATCTGCTGTTTGGCAATAGCAATGTAACACAGACATGGATAGCTTTTCCAGGGCTACATCGAAGCTTGTCATAATATTTATTACAATTCCGAGCGTGCGGAAGCACGTGCTTTTCCTGGAATAAGCAGACGAACAATGCAGCCTACAGTGTGACCGAACTGTCAAAAGAATTCATTTGGTTGGACCATTTTTAATATACGTGGTCACACTGCCAGTTTTCCCGCTCAAGATTGTGTTGGCGGAAAACAGGCGTGTAAGTTTTCGTGTTGGAATTTTGCTAATTTAGGCTGTTATTAATTACGAGTTGTCGACATTATTGCCTTTAGTCGCGCTTCAAGTGAGCTTGCGTGATAATTCACAGTCTGTCTAGCAGATGTGCGAATACATCCAGGTACATTTACTTTAATTGTAAACCGATGGATGTTGAACTTTGTATTGGACGATGCCTGACATGTTAGATCGGGCAACTTATTTATCGTTTGCCGTTTTTCAGATAATTTCCATTTAACCGTTTCAAGAATGAGTGTTGCGCTGAGAAGATCGACGCGAAAGCGAAAATGCGCGGATTCTGGGTGGGTGTGCCTTCAAGCTGCAGTTTAATGATCAGCTTGTGTTTAGAAAATTGATTCATTCACACCCAAATATTGAATTTGAGGACCTTGAAATGCCTGGTGGAGCCCATTGGAGGACCAACCGTATGACCTTGACCTATGGTTACTCAATGAAATTGGTTACCGTACTATCATGATAACCATTAATTTGTTCCTCAACTATCCGCTTCATAAAAATAATAGAAATAAAACGTAATCTATAATCTCTAGCCTAAATAATCATATATGAATAAGTCACCTTGCCAATCAATTCAACTCAGTAACCTACCGTCAGCAAGATTGCTAAACTGAATTTCTGTTGACTTAAAGGCAATCCTTTGCAAAAGATTCTAAATTTTGATGGTATTCAAGAACAAACACAATAATATGGATCCGATCCAGCTCGGATTTCCACATGTAGATTTGAATGTAAGATTCTACCAACTCAGTGTTTCCCTCCACCCAATAAAAATTTCCCTGCAAAGTAATAATTTCCAAAAGTCCCATGCATTGACACTCCTTTCTTGATCATAGTGTCTCCCACTGAGTAGACCCTTGATCATATGGAAAACGCACTGATCGCGCTAGTATTTACCAGTGATGAATCTAGCGGCTTTATGCTGTACCTTTGTGCTTCCAATTTGCCAGCAATTTTAAACATTGCAACACGTTCCGATCATCTATACGGGTTTCTCCCTTTATCTATTTGTAGTAGTGTGACTCAATTGGGGAAAAGTCCTGGAAAGATTGAGGGAAAAGCCAGTTCTCTCAAAGACGAATCATTGCCAACTCGTGAGGAACATGCGTTATGCAGCTCATCTAGTGTTGTTGTTGCTCGCTTGCCCATATCTGCCGAATTATTCCCGCTAAGATCGAAAGTAAGGGTCGATGCAAATAAATCTCCAGGTAATAACTTGTTGGCGAATGTATTGTGATGAGTGTAGTTGTTAATATTCTTGAATAAGTTTTCGTTTCGTTTACAGTGGCAGCTATTCAAAATCCCGTTAACTTCTATGGTAAAAGCAGCCAGAACTTGAGCTTTTCGGAAGAGGAAGTCACTTACAGTGCAGCCGAGGCTTTGAGAAAAGTGGTCAAGAACAAAAGACCCATTAACCGCGTACGTCGTGTGCTCGTCAGCGCGAGTTCTGCACCAGGCCAAAAACCAGTAAAGAAGACTGGAATTAAGAAAAAAGAAGGCACCAAATCACAGCTTCAAAGTAAATTTTCATTTTGTCATGATGCAAATCTTGTGTGTAAAGTGTTAATTGATATTAACCTTGCTGTTTTGTAACTTGTTAGAAGTTCCCCAGAAATTTCCACGATCTAATTTTATGAAAAAGTCTTTATTGGAGACTCTTCAGCACCAAGTGCCGCACATCGACGTATCGGAAGTTGAAAAAACTCCTCCAAAGCGTAAATTTTTCAGCAGTTCGACGAAAGAAAAGAGCCTGCAGATGACCACAACCTTATTTGGAAAGCAACGAATATCTGCAGCAACCGTTCTAAACAAGCCTCCTTATGTGGCTTCCGGCAAGAATGACGTTCCCCGCGTGCCGATGAAAATGATCGGTCAAACTAATTCAAACTTGTCACTCCCCAAACACGGATTGATGAGGCCTTATAAAATTACTCCAGTGACTCCTCTAAAGAAAATTTCTGACAGTAAAGTGCTTTCCCTGCCAACTCAGAAGGACTTCTTAGACAGTATCGACGAAATGCAGCCACCAAAATCCAGCTCTGTTAAGAAAGATTTAGGCGGCCTGGACAGTACGTTTGATAGTTTGGTTGCCAGTGATAAGGAAAACGATTGCAATAATGACCTCATGAGATCTAATTGCAGTGAACTCAATCGTAAGTCCACAATGTCCTAATACTGTCAATTTTTGTGTGCAAATATTCAATTAATCGTATAATGATTTCAGTATCAGAACTGGGAAATCTTCAGATTGGGTCTCCCGCCTCAGAGGCCTTCATACAGCACTACCATTATAGCCCTTTGTCAAAAGATAGTGGCGGAGTTTCAAACGATGAACTATCCCAGAGTACACCAAGCTCAGCTATCGATGATAACCACACAAATTTCTCCGACAATGCTGGCAGTGCTACCACATTCAGTTCACCATTGTCACCAACTGAAGAGATGCAGCTGTTCATCAGTCCAATTTCATCGACATCCGAATCGCAGTCGACTGGGAAACAAACGAAATCGGCTTGGCCCATTCACTATTGTGTGTATTTTTCACTTTGCACAAAAATACGGAATCCTGAATGAATCTTAACGATAGTTGTTTTCCCTTTTAGCTCGGCAGAAAGAGAACATGTCTAACCTAAAGTAAGTAATCTTTAGCGCGTTGCATTTTTCAGATTGCAGAATGTACTGCTCACTAATGCCGAACCTTCTTTTGCTTCTAGGTCCAAACGCAAAGCTTCAAAAAGCTTATTGCCAGCGTTTAAACACTCGCGCGTGAAAGATGCCGACGGCAAGGAGCAGCTGATCATAGATGCCGGACAGAATAAAATAGGGGCTCAGATGTGCAGCGATTGCGGAATGCTGTACAACCTGGACTCAGCCGAAGATGTCGGGCTGCACGTCAAATTTCATAACACTGTGATGACTAATCTTCGATTCCTGGTAATTGTGATATTTAATGTACTTATTTGGAGGAGGCAATGTTTAAACGAAACCACAGAAGTGGTTGAACCTTACATTCGAACCCACTTAAGGAAATCCGGGCGATCCTTTCCGATCCATACTATTAGTCTTATTTCTTGAATGCCATCAGACGTTGGAATTCTCTTCCAAAGGATAGCCCTTAGCTAACAAATTCAGTTTGATAATGATGATGGTGACCATCAAGTTGAATAATAACAAAATAAATAAGGGACTTGGTTGATGGATTACACCCTATTACCACAAGGCTTAACTTTGCTGACATTAGGGTACTGAGATGGATTGAGTTTGTTTCCAGTTCGAAAATATAGCACTCTTGTCGATTTCAGGGTTGGAAAAAGGAACGCGTGGTACGACAGTTCAGCGATGGTCGGGTGCTGCTGGTTTTGCCGGAGGATCCCAAGTACACGTTGAAGAAGGTTAGCGATGTGAAAGCCATCATGGACTCCAACCTAGGATTTCATGAAAAAGCACAGCCGGATCAGCAAACTATGCAAGTAAGTGGGCAGCACTCGTACTTAAGCATAGGGCATAAATAAAACATTAAAAAGTTACAGATGAGTGAATTATTACAAGGAATTTTACAGTGTGCCTTGCGTGCTGAAATTATCATTGATGGTAGAAATGAGTGTGCTAAAACAATTAAGGAAAAAACTCCCAAAATAAACCTTTTTTATGAAGTCGATAATCTGTATTTCATTTTTAACTTGTTTCAAGGTTTATTTCTTCGTAATGGAAAAGAAGATCGTAGGCTGCCTCATAGCAGAGGCGATTAAAAATGTAAGACCACAGTTTCAATATCAGTCTAGTTTAATTTCACATTGAATTATCCGCATGGTTGCTTTAATATTTCGCGTTTCAGGCTTTTCCTGTGATTTCCTCCGATGCAAAAAGCCCGTTAATGTGCAGCACGGAATCGAAGACTGCCGTGTGCGGCATCAATCGCATCTGGACTCTGGCCTCGCATCGCCGGTGCCAAATAGCTTCCCGGCTCATTGACTGCATGCGAACCCGATTCTATTTCGGCTGTGAAGTGACCATTGACCAGGTAGCTTTTTCGGACCCTACTCCGGATGGAAGGCAATTTGCCGCAAAGTATACTTGCTCTGAAAACTTTCTCGTTTACAAGTGAGGTGAGTGATTGAACAGTTCCATTTGTTAAAAAAATTACCAATTGTTACGTTTTCATAAGATTTCTGAAAATGTGCGCGTGGTGTTTCGAGCTAGCTTGTATGTCTCAAAAAGTATTTGTTCGCCTCGCAAAATACAAAGACTTAGTTTGCAAGGTCAGGTTTGTGAGAATAATTTCTAAATGATACGATCAATAGTTTTATGAATAAATAAAAACGACCGATTATATTTAAATCCTATTCTGCATGCTCATGTAAAGATACACGATTTTCTTCATGAAATGTTTTCTTGAAAAAAATGTTTATTCTGTATTGTGGTGTCCAGCTGAATCGACCCCTAGAGTGATTTGTGGACGTTATAATTAAACAGAACATGCAGCTTTATGAACTGAGAATTATATTAAGATTTTATTGCTACTTGTGTGAATTTGTTTAGAATTGAATAGTACAACCAAATGTTTCTTAGTATTGAAAATTTTTATATTTGAGCATGTTTGAGTGTGAGATCCTGAAATAAACATCTTTACACCTTAAAGGAAAAGCGTTTTTATTTTTTTATGAAAAAGTGACACAAATTCCTCTCCATTTACAAATTGCTCAAATTTTAATGCCACCTTAACATCAGCGCTTCACAGGATAGCTAGTTTTGTGAACAAAATTTACATGCATTTCCTGTTGCTTGTCAGGCGAACTACAAAACTGCTAGTAAAACGAGATTTTTTCGATGAGGATGAACAAAATGCCTCGGCTTTTTCAAAACGACTTTTAAAGACGTTTCCAAACATTTTTATGACAATGAGAGCCTTATAAATAACGCGTAACAAAAAAATATTGAACGGTGATAGTTAATTAAAACTAAGAGGTCGGTTTCTAAATGAAAAAATTCTTATTTCCTCCACGCCGCCCACCACCACCTCTACGAAATCCTCCCCCACGGCCCCCTCTGCCTCCAAATTCGGCCTTCTCGGCATCGCGTCTCTCTTTCATGGCGTCGAACCGATCGGCCATCCCAAACAACTCTCCAGGAACATGCTAAAAATAGGGGGTTAAAACAAGCTTTAAGTGAGATTGTCTCTGCATTTAACTACAACAGCGAGAAAGATTGACGTCGTGTTCCTACCTGACTGCTTTCTTCCAAAATTGCAATCAGTTCACGAGCGTGGCTCCAATCTTCACGTGTGAAAAGCGTTATGGCCTGACCGGTACGACCGGCCCTACCAGTTCTACCCACTCTGTGAACGTATTCTTCCACATTGCGAGGAAAATCGTAATTGACAATGTGGCTGAAAAATAAGAATTTGTCTACTCTATTAAATTGATACGCTGCTGAGATTGCAAACATTAACTTTAGTCTTTCCCAAATGGCCAAATAATTGTCAAAATATAACAGTGTTTTCGGTTCAGAGCATCTTTGGGGGAAATCAAGAAGCAGAAAACTATCCTGCACCCAAGGATAGTCAAAGAAAATTCTCTTTATGCTGGAAAGTCAAGGAAATCCCTTGTATGTACTGAATGTTGAGTGGCACTTACAATGGAAGATGCTCCAAGTACTAAGAAATTGTTTTATAATGAAATAAAGTGTTAAACTACGTACGTCACATCCTTAATGTCTATGCCCCTAGATGCTACATCAGTGGCAATGAGGATTCGAATATCGCCAAGCTTCAAGTCTTCCAAGGCTTGTTCGCGGTCGTTCTGCTCCCTATGGCGACAAAATTCAATAAGATTTAGTTTGCAAAAAAAAAATTTCCAACAGTGCAAACTGTACATACCTGTCTCCGTGAATGCTATTACAAGGAATGTTCCGTAGTGCCAGATCACTCGATAGATCGTCCACGTCGCATTTTCTCCCCACAAAAATGATGGCCTTATCGTCTGGCTCCATCTGCTTTATGAAATCGTACAGGCGGTCTCTCTTCTGATCCTGGTGTATGATTTCGATGTGCTGTTCCACAGTGTGCACAGCCGCCAGATCCAGGGTGCCGACCCACACCTGAATAGGCTCGGTCATATACTGAGCGGCCAACCTCCTCACTCCTTCCGGCCACGTTGCGCTGAAGTAGCAAACAATCGGATATTACGAAAATGCCGAGATCGTTTTACAATGAGCGGTGTAGTTCTGGAGTTTGTACTATACCTGGTCATGACTGTCTGTCTATCGGGTCTGATGTCCAAAAGCAGTTTTTTTATCTGCGGCTCAAAGCCCATGTCCAACATCCGGTCGGCTTCATCCAGAACCTTAAAAGACCGAATCCTCTTAACGATTTCTTTAAACATTTAAGCACCCGAGACGCTGTTGCGCAGCTTACCAAATAAGTGATACTGGTGATATCAATGATTTCCGCCATCACTAAGTCGTTGAGCCGACCAGGAGTCGCAATGACAATTTGGACGCCCTGTTTGCAAATGTTGATTTGATCTCGCCGATTTCCTCCTCCGTAAACGCAGACGCTGTTTCATAAAGAAATTGGCTTTAGACGATAATTTCCAATTTTTAACCAGCTCATTAATAATGAAGGGGACAGGGGGAAAAACTCCTCACGCTTTAATGTCACGATAGTTTAATTTGTTAGCTTCTTTTTCAATCTGCTGAGCGAGTTCTCTGGTTGGGGCTAAAATAAGCACATTGGGTCCTCCTCGTTTATCTCTAGGACTGCATACATTAAAAAAATTCATTTTAGGTTTGTTTCAGCTACTTTCTGGAGAGAAAATATTTATTATCCTGGTACGTTTGGCATGCACGAGCTTATTCAATCTTACACTGTTTGAAATTCTGTGTGTATTAATGCGGGCAACAAGAATGCTAGTGTTTTTCCCGTTCCAGTTTGCGCGATCCCGATCAGATCGAGTCCCTGAAGGAGAACTGGCCACGCTTGGCACTGCAAAGTGAGTTAAGTCGATAAGAATTCCGGATTTTCTGCGCTTCAGTGGATGCATCCCGACTTACCTGAATCGGTGAGGGTTTTACGAATTCGTTCTTTAGGAGCTCATCCATTATCTCGGCTAAAATGTGAGCAAAACAAGAAGACAGAAAAAACACCTTCACGTTAGGGAGCGGAGCTTGCCGAGGTTTTCAAATTAAATTAAACCCAGCTCTGTCTTTTGGGGCAATCATTCACTTACGGAAATTGCAAAATGCCTGTTCGAACGTCAATACAGGATTAGGAAGTTTTTTCTTGATAGCAGGATCCATCCAACTGACCATTATGTTGTTGTTCTCTTTCCTGAACAGAGCAGATTTTGCATTGAGAACAGTATTTTTTTAAATCAAACTTTAAAAGATAAAAACTCAATCTTGTTTACCTGAACAACTCAACATCTTCATTGTCCATGGCCGCAATGGTGGGATCTTCTTTGTAAAAATTCTTTATAAGTGGAGGACACTCTAGAATGTTACAAATGCCATTTGAAATTTACACTTGCATCGAACAGCGAGGCCAAATGCTTTTTGGACTTACTTTCCCAACGAGCTTTCTGTGCAGCTTCGTAATCTTCAGATGCTTTTCCCCAATCGATGACAGTGTTGGTCTTAGGAGCAATTGTCATCGAGGATGTCCTTCCTCGACTTCCTCTTGAAGACCTATCTCCCCACGCTGCATGAAATTTGTGCAATTGATATGCAAGTCGATGGCAGACAGAAAGAACCAGTATTAGAAATATTGGCACTTACACCCGCCACCGCCTCGCCCATATCCATGGGAGGAGTTATCTTGACTCTCGCTTATTAACTCGTTAATTAATTCTCGGGCCTTGTCTTGGGCGCTTTCAGATCCACAAATCTTTATCATAGTTTCGCTACCTCCACCATCTCTGTCCACCTGTTAGCATGAGTAAAAGGGATCATTACACGAGTGAAGACTAGCAAACAACGTCATGGTCCGATTCCAATTGATTTACTGCCAAACCTTCCCCCCCTTCCCAAAAAAAAATAACTACGCACATGAATTCGAGCTTGGCTCACATCTTGGAGTTCTCGTATTTTCGATCCACCTTTTCCTACAACAAATGATAAAAACGTCAGACATGCGTTGCTGAAAATCGCGCACGTCAAAAATAAGATGATTTGAAACACTTGTCGCCATTGCGTTGTGCTTGATATTTGGCATGTTGGGCATCCTTTATTTTTGTGGTCTCAGTCACCACCCAGACGAGATGGGTAAACACCACGTGCATTGCATGGCCTTTCAAGGTACAGAGTAAAGTCAATTCTATAAATAGTTCCTCCGAATCAGTCTGAAATAACTTGCCAATGAGTCTGCCAACGTCCCTGGACTCGATGGACATTGTGAAAGGCGCTCCTTCGCCATCATTTCGACGCGAGCCACCCCTCGACGAGAAGCCAGAGTCGCCGAAGGAACGTCCACCTCTGGGGGGCCTGTTGTAACCTGTACCAGACCCAGATCCTCTCGAGTCTTCTTGATTCCGGTTTCTCCATCCGCCACTGTCGTTCGAAGAGGAATACGAAGTCCTATCCCTTCCTCTAGGCTGCCTTTGGTAGCTGCTGCTGTTGCTGCTGCCTCCTCCCCAGGAACTGCTGCTGTTGTTCCAACCTCCACTGCCGTTCTGATGACTGCTGTTGTTGGCAGTGTTGGATCCGGCATCGTACTCCTCTACACCTTCGCCTTCTACCCAAGCGTCTGGGTCGTACCCCGGGTTCATCTCATCAGACGGCGTGGGATTTTCCTCCATCCAAGCGTCAGGATCATAACCCGACATTTTCAGACGTGAAATTTGATCGCTGTCACTTCGATGAACTGCCAAAAAGAACAATCAAACCAAAGCGTGTGCAATTTGGAATGATGAAACGGGATCACAGGAACGTGAACTTCCTAATTCCAATCGATGTGCGATTAATCGATTATTTTTTAACGATCGTTTCAATCGATCCCTTTCTTATAGGGGGCCATCCATAAATGACGTCCTGAAATTTTTGAGGATTTTTAGACTACCCCTGCCCGCCTGTTTGTTTTCTAATTAACCACCCTCCCCCTCATGTCCAGACCGGTTTGGAAAACGCTTTCACATCGAACAAATTAAATGGCATAATATTAATTGAATTTTATTTGTAATCATTGAATCGAGATGGCACAGGTAATTCTAACAAGCCGGCATAATATCATTTTCAAATGTATTCATAAACATCGGATCTGGATTGACTTTCAGTCATTTCTTTCTGCATTAAATTCCGAAATTCCAGCTGACTATCCGAACGTCCAGTTTCCTTGAGGTTCCTCTACCCGCCATCCCCCGGACGTTTTTTATGTATGATCCCTGACCTCTAAAGGTGCGCTAGAGATGGTGGCGCCGTCTGGGGAGTGGATAAAATTACATTTCGAATGATTCTTGAATGCTGGCGGCTGCTATTGTTGTTGATAAGAATGTTGAGTTTCAGGTGTTTGATGATGTAATTTCGACGGCGCCGAGATGATCCCGACAGCATAAATGCTCGGGGACCGTCGTTCATGTGCAAAAGTGAATGAAAGCGGGATGGAGGCGAGGATGTTTGCTGGTCCTTTCAGATGTTTGAAATCGGTGGTTCCAACTGTCATCGCGCTGGGTGTCTCACCTCCAACGTACTTGATGTGGTGCGGATGGAGGGTGATTTCAATCGCGTTGCCAGCTTGGCTCTACCAAAAAGGTGATGATTTCATCTTCGCACTCTATCAGAAAATCATACTGTTTTTCTACGAACACGCCATAGGAACTGAGGTAAGCATACCTGTAGCCTACCTTGCTACTACAGACTTCCATATTCCTTCAACGACCTGCAATATGCGCTGAAACGTTTATCCGAATTATTAAATAAGTTACCAATGCGTGTGAAAATTAGCGTCAGGTGTTCTGTTTTGCAGTTTTTTTGTTTTGGTTTTTTATGAAATCAATTATAGGATCTACCATTAGAAAAGCCCAGCGGGAATCTTTTTTTCTACGTTTAATTCAGTTTATTATTGCTGTGATGTGCCCTAAAAAAATATAAAAAAATGCTTGCAGATATCATTATTATACTACATGAATGCCGTAGGCGAAAAAATTGAAAGTTTGATAAAAAAATCTTGTGATTTAGCCAATGATTTTGTACTTAATTTGTTTACCAAGTATGCCAGTATTTTTTAATAATGGAATGCCGTAGGCGAAACATTTGAAATAGTTTTATGACAATATATGGCATATATAATGAAATTTAAATATGCAAGGTACTAATTACTAAAAATATATTATAGAAAATAAACAACAGAACTGACGGAACTTAAACTGGTGAGGAAAAGCAATTGTTATAATGATACTCTCATACCTCACCTTACAGTCAAGATAGATTCCTGGAAAATTAGCTGTAATTTGTAAAGCGAAATGCTGTGTAACGAAACGTGTTTTACATACAAACATATAGGCTATAAATTACGTGAATTCGTGCCAAATCTTATTAAAAATAATTAGCAAATCTCAAGTTGTTGTCTAAAAATGTAGCAATTAAAATTGTATTTAATTTCAAACTAATATTTCATTACATAGTTTTAAAGAAGCAACATAAAATTGAAAAATAAAAATCATTATGATACATTTTATTAATAGTTTAAAGAATCTCATGACAGCACCGTTGTCACTCTACTTACATGCAGCTGAAGTTAACTCTGAATTTAATTCACTTTAATCAGCAGAAAAGTATCAAATTGTGAGTTGCTCATTCCCATAAAACAGGATTTCAGCATTAAAGCATTAAAAGATGTGGGAAAAAAGGTAACCATTGGAGGTTCTTGTGTCCTAAATACGCCTCAAAGAGCCATGCTGTATAACGAATTAAAGGATAAATTTTCAGTTTACGTCTGTATCGAGATGGCCCGAACGGCTCGACAGTTCCCATAGAAACTTATATGTTTGAGCAGTACTTACCGAGACCAGCTGCGGAAAATAAACCGGAATGCCGTACATGGCGTCGTTCGAAAAAAAAAAAAAAATACACAAAATGTTCGGCTACCCGCAATACAGTGTAGCTATGCAAGGAAAACAATTTGTCGCCAACCCGTAACGCAGGATAGCCATGCACAGAAGCACCGTTTCAGCGGTTTATGGCATTTGGTTAGGTTAGGTTTTTTTAAGGTTAGGTTAGGTTAGGTAAAATCAGGTTAGGCTAGGCTCAATCAGGTTAGGCTAGGTTAGGTTAAGTTAGGTCAGAAAAGTCTAAAATTACGTTGGCAAGCCGCAATTAACGCGTGCCATGCAGGGAAGCCCCCATTTAGTGTTACTTTTGTATTACTTTTTTGATTTTTTATATTGCAATCTCATTTCCGCGCGTTTTTTTACATTCTACTCATGTTTGTCCACTTCCTAAACGTTTATATCGTTGTTTCATGCGTTTTTGGTAAATCACGTAAACTGAACTTATTCCCGAATCAAATTCGATTATTTAACAGATAGTAAAAAATAGGTCAGTGCAAAATCGAGGGTGATTTTTTGTCAACTTGTCACTTTGGTAATTGCAATTGATAGGATTTCACACATCATTAAGTTCGATGTCACAATTTTTTTCTCTTCCAACTTGTGTTGATTTTGCCAGCAGATGTTGTACCCACATGCTGACATTGGGATGCCCCAACAGTTCATTATTGGTTATCATCGCACATTATTTCGCGTGGCATTCATTTCACTAGTCCTTGAGTTTTTAAGGGGTAAAGAGAAGAAAGCGTACTTGCTGAAACAGAATGGAGCAGAGAGGAGCATTTGCAATTTTAAGGCGTTTATTTGCTAAACTTATATTTCCCACCGTGCTGTTTTCTGCTTTGGGCATACTATTATGCTTCACTTGGGTAGTTTGGAGGGTAATTTCGATAGCCCTGCCTGCTTGGGTTTATCAGAGAGGCGAAGACGCTATTTTTAAGTTGTACAGTAGTGTCGTTTTGTTTGTGTACGAACACGCCGTTGGAACAGAGGTACTGTATGTTCATGAACTTTCACAAACATTTATTACTTTGGTCTAGCAGCTATGATTCTGACGCAATACATGCTGTCAATTTAGGCCTCCTACAATTTACATCCACTACACGTGTTTTTAAAAGTTTGTTGACGTCAGTGTGTTACTTTGCAATTGTACATAGTGGTGTGATTGTGCATGACAGTCTTGGTGAACTTGCATGGCATAATGATGGGGTTTTAGGATAATGAGATAACAAAGTTTTACTGTCTTCGCGTTGGTATACCAGTGCCACTCTCCACAACAAATAGATTTTTGCCACTCGTACAAATTTCCATCTTGAATTTTAAGAAATATTAGGTTAAAAATATTTTTATTTTTGTTGAAATAGTGTTTTTACACTTGAGCGCATTTCTGCAATTCATTTATAGATGTCAGATATTTGTGATGCATAATATACATGTACTGTATGTGGCTGAATAATAGAAGGGTCTTTTAATTGTTTGAAGAATGTAGCAATTACACGCATTACAATGATTTTGCAATCTGGAGCATGCCGCATAATATTTCTTTTATTGACTAATTATGCTCCATTTTTATGCAAATGTGTACCGATGGGGGCACGTGTTTAGTGCCCGATTTTCGTTCTTATGACCGTGCAATTTATTAGATTGACCTGTGAGCGAAATTTATTTGTAGAGCTAAAGCCCCTGCTTGATTTTCAATGTCGTTTGCAGTAGGTTAATCTATAACTTATAAATATTATATGAGAAACCCTGCGGTAGTTTTGTCAATATTCCATTAGGCATTGATTGCATTTTGTGCAACCTAAATGAAATGTATCAAATGTTTCCTAACCACCGTTCATTTACTTATTTCGAAGGTTTTGCTGTATGGCGATGCAGAAGAAGCCTTGAAAAGGAAAGAGCGAGTGTTGTATTTGGCCAATCACCAGTCAGATGGTAGGCTATCATGTTTTGATGCATTTATGTATTGATAAACTATGCAACCATATGCCATGCAACATCAACATTTGCATTGATCAGGTGATTCTGCAGCTGTCTGTTTTATCATTTATTTTGTACATGTATGAGATGAATTAAGATCTTTGCCACTGTTTAGCGCTAGGTTCTGCCAGTCAATTAGTTTATGAAGCCTTTCTGATGAAAATAGTGTTATAATTGGGACTGCAGTGCTGTAGTTATCACTGGACTTTATTTCTTTGAAAAGCTCTATATTTAATGATATTACAAAATACACGTGTAATTACTTTGACCTTCAACTATGAACGGGGTGTCAAATTTTGTATGAAATCAATATACTATGGAATAGGCTTTATACTCTTATCAGGTGGTTGGTTCAATTTTTTATACTTAAGGCAAAACATTTGTCCAACAGTAAATCAGACAAATGAATTAGTAGTTAACTTAGTTTTACATTTATAATTATTTCAGCCCATCGTGTTGGTTGCGTTGGCGTTTGGAGAAAAAATTGTTGAATTTATATTTCAGTTGGTCGAATTTAATCAAACCTTAATAAAAGAAAATGTCATGTAAATAAAAAACAATCACGATATTTTGATTGTTTATTTATTATTATTTTTTTTATTTATACAGTAAAACCTCCGAATACCGGACACTCGCGGGACCGGATTTTTTGTCCGTTATTTGGAGGGGATTACATTAAG
>JAQIXS010002113.1:0-24680 GCA_034700785.1 Rossiulus vilnensis
TGAGAATTGCATTTTTCAACATTTTTGACATTTACTAGCTTCTAAAATAGTTATTAATGCTGCACTACAAAAAAACAGCCTTCTTCATCACTGCTGTCCATCATGATTTACGCCATTTTTGTTTCTATGTATGCCGCTGATGTGGACACTATGTTCGTGGAAACATGTTTTAGGAAACACTCATCAGAAAACATCAAGAAACATGTTTGTAGGTGTGGACGGGGCTTAAGTATCATTTTGTATAGGTTTTAAGGCCAAAAGCTTCTATTTGTAATCTACGTTGATTTTTTTTTGCTCATGGCATTTTACTACTTAAGATTTCCCGACATCTCTCCGACATGTCTTATATACAAAACCTTATGGACTTGTTTTACATTTCATAATAATATTTCATGTTTTATTTTATTGTTAAAAACAAGTTTAGGTTGAAGTTACATTGGAGTGCCAAATTTATTTGCTGAATTATGGACTATTATTGAAACTATTAGAAATGACAGCAATGTTTTTAGTGAGTGAAGAAGTTTTAAGCGGTTTACTAGGCGCTTGAGCATGTTATCAACAATTTAATTTAAAATTTTAAAATTCACTTAATTTATCTTCCCGCAAACCTATGTACAAAACTATTTCCGGAGATTGCACTAAACTCATTATTTGCGTTCTATTTTAATTATAAATTGTCTTTTCGGCATACACATGTCTTCTGATAATATTTAGCAACAGTTAAAATTTTAAATAATCTATAATGCTTCGTAAGAACGGGAATACCGTTGAAGCAGCTGTTGCCAAGTGCTCTTGAAGAGGTACTTTACCTTTTAAAACTCCCTTTTATTTTTTAAATTATCTGCTACTAAATGTTTGTTAGGTATGATACATTTTGATTTTAGTATTTACAGTTTCGATTCAAACAGTGCATATAGATGTATTTGGCCTTAGGCAAATATTAACTACTCTCCCCCACCCATCCAATTGACCGGAAGGGTTGGGGTGAAACATTTACCCTTTAAATAAACTTCATTATGGAATTTTCGGCAAAATCACTTCTTAGTTGGCGGTTAAAGGCGCTTAAGGTAAATAACTTCCCGGAAAATGTTACGGTTTTACTTCCCAAGATTTGGACTCTGCTTTCATAAGTGGTGACTTAGCTTTATGCAAAATATTATGAATGCTGGCAATCATCCTCAGTAAGGTTCTAGATTGAAGCGCATGCCTGCAACCTAGGTATGCTGTACATGTTCTACCAGTATATCAGGTGAGTACATTTTGTGTATCAGTAGTTGCTTGCACGAAATTCGTCTTTTTTGTCAGTGCATTGGAATTTACGCACATGAAATTGGCACGTGCATTAATTCTTTAATGGGTGTGCGCATTCCAGTTCTACCTTCCCCAACATTATGTTCGTAAATTCATCTTTATCATCATCAAATTGAAATAGAGGAAGTTTAAATCTGAATCTTCGTCCACACGTACGATCACCATTTCATGTAAGTACGCTGTAGTTCAAAAAAACTGAAACTTTCTGCTATGGTTTTAGTAAAAAATATATTGTTAAACATGTATTATTTCACGTGCCTTAATACAGTCAGATACGTTGAGAATGTGGCACCGACCATTGCATGTTTTATGAACAAATTTATTAATTTTTTATAGATCAATTGGACATTTTAAAATTGTCAAAAAAAACGTAGACACTAGTGGACGACCAATATACAATATCCGATCAGCGGATTTAATTGTTATTCTGATAGTTTAACTTGGTATGCTAAAAATAATTTCTGCATATAGTCCTCTGGTTAAAAAGTATGTTTTATTTTTCGCTTAAGGTTTCACCGATATCTGCGATCATAATGGTTGATGCGAGTATCCTTCCCCCAGCGGCTTTCTCGGGAACAGCCTTTTTGCAATATACGGGAGAGCAAATGTGCGCATTTTTGGCGCAGGATGAGCTAATCTTGGAGAGGTAATGTCCATCCTATTCATTGTGTCTATAATAATACTTTTTGAATATCACCTGTCTTACATTACCAATTTATTATTTAAAAAAATATCACGTTTGCTCGTGTATTTGCATAACAGATTAAAGAAATAAGCATATTTCCATTTATTAAAAAATGTAATGTAAGGTAGCCATGCAGGGAAGCCCCGTTTTCGGTGGTCTCGTAACATTTTTTGTCGAATTCCTTGAATTTTGTATGAATAAACGGGCCATTTTGAAATCATAAACCAAAGCTGGAGCAATAAGTTCATGGCCAAATCTACCTTGGGGAGCATAAATTTAGCAATTCTAATGCGTACAGTATTTGCACAAAACTTGTACGGGTAGCCTGCTTGAGTAATGTCAAGTGAGTGAAGGAATGATCATTCTAAAGGTATAAGCATTGGAAGTAATTTCAACTTTCCCTTGGCTTTACCTTTGTTTAGAAAGGCATAAAAAAGGTCAGCTTCATTTATTCTTTACAGGGAGAAGGACGTTTTGGATGCAGCCATCAAGTGGTTGAAACACGACTGGGAGATGCGTTTTCCGTTTGCTGCCCGCCTTTTGGATTGCGTTCGTTCGCAACACTTGCAGGAAGTGGATATTCTGGATGTGTTTGCGGATCCGGACAACCATTTTCTCTTTGATTTCCCTCACCTGATAAGGGCGATGCTGGATACCCTTCTGTGAGTGTTATCTGTTGTTTTCTCTAGTCCATGACTTCATTAGATCAAAGCTTAGGACTGAAATCACTATTAACATGGTCATCAGTCGATTATCTTTTAGTTTAACATTTTACTATACGAATAAGTATCATCTCCTGGGATTTATCCTAAAAATACTACAACTACAAAGAAATGTTTTTTTTTTTTGCGCATATCGACAGTTATGCAGTGCATCTGACCACCGTGCAAAAATGTTTAACCTTTAAAAAATAAGTAATTTCAGAAAGGTGTCATTGAAAAATAAAACCCATTTTCTATGGTCGTCCAGTTTTTCACAAGGGTTCAAGCTATTATTTTTAATTTGAAACAGTCCCTTAATTTATAAAAAGAAATGTGTGTATAAACTTAAGTTCGACCCAAAAGGGTGCCCACGCGCAAAGAAGTTATTCCCACATTTTCCTTCAACTGCTATTATAATTGCTTTACAATTTCCACTAGACTATTTATTTATTATTTGACGATATCCTGTTAGAAAATCAAATTAATTTGGGAAAAAAAACTAAAAAAAGAGTAAAGTAGGCATTGCCAAGAAAGCTGGTGTTAGGAGGTCGCATAAGGATATTTTGTCATTTACTTAAATTTTTCATAAATAAGCAACTCTTTTAAGTTATAAACAATTATGCAGACCTTAATGGACGACTAATTCTAAACGGAGGGAACATATTTAACAATCATAATAAATTTGTCATTGTTTGCATGGTGGGCATCCTTCTGGCTCAGGCTAGAACCGAGTGAAACTACAAATCTACACTTGTACTGCTGTCATCTGTTTGTTAGACAGTGTGGAAAAAATCAGTTTTTAATGACTGTTCTTCATCATCTACACATCTAGTCTTATGTTTTGGCAGGCGCATGGAATTAGGCAAAGACATCGACAAACCCCCAATTGCATCGGGCCATCGGCAAAGAGGGAATAAGCTTACTCAAGCTTTGTTAAATTTTGAACACATGGATGCCGGATCGAAAAGAACATACGAAGCTGCAGCGATTAAAATTCAAGCTTTCTACAAAGGTCATGTGGCAAGAAGGGCTCTCGCCATCCGTCACCTGGCAGCAACCACCATTCAAGCGCTGTTTCGTGGTTCCTTGCAACGTCATTCCTTGGCTGAGGAATATCGAGCTGCAGTAGTCATCCAAGCCTGGTGCCGTGGCAGGATTTGCAGACAGTGGATGGCCAGGCGGCATGAAGCAGCCAAGGTGCTACAACGGATGATGCGAGGCCGCATTGTGCGAAGCCGCTTCAGGAAAATGAAGCATGCCGCTACTGGCATCCAAAATGCCTTTCGGACGTTTGCTGCCCTCAGGTATTTCCACTGCTGTTATCCAAGTAAGGATGTAAGGTCTAGATAACCATGACTGATTAAGGCGGAACCAAAAGCATGCTTGCCATGCAGAAAGTTACTTACATGGCTCGTCCACTAACATCTCTTTGTAATTGTAAAAAAATAACGTGCTTTATACAATTTCAAAATGTCCCCTTTATTTATAAAAAAAAAGAATAAATTTGGGAAAGGGGGGGGGAGAAAGTCACACTACCGCTTGCTTGGCGTTTTTTATACATATAAATAAACATTATTTCCTAATTTAAAAAAGTAACGCAGATCCTAGTGGACGACCAATTCTACAACGTGTGTAATTGATTTGGATAGAGCTTTCAGGGACCATTCATGGTTTCACTTTGCAAAGATACAGTAAACCCTCAACGAACGCAGGATATGTTCCAAATCACGTCTTTTAGCATATCGTAAAATAGGTGATCGGAACCGTTAGTGGTAAAAATATTACAGTTTTCGAACGAATTAGCTAGAATTATTTAGGAACTGCTAAAATACCAACCGTCATAAAGTATGGATCTAGGCTTTTTAATGGGAATTTTCAAATCTGGATATGGAATGATCTGATTTTCTACAGATGAGTTAATCTTTGAGATGAACATTTAATCTAATACAGCTTTCGCACGAGACCGCTTGAATTCCGATTCATTATTTCCAGCCATTCACGGGAGACTAGAGGGGTGGCATAGGAAGTACCCTTTTAGCCTACTCTCCCATTTTTTAGACCATTTTCAATTTCAGCCTCATCCAGTCACTTCCGGCTTCATGGCGTCACCACGTGCTGGCCCGACAAGCTTGTTCCTTTGTTTACACCAGAGGCTCGTGGAACAGCTGTACGTGTAAAAAGGTACAGACCCGGTGTGTCGTGGTCCGCTGAGAGTGGGTGGGGCATAAACGGGATTCAAGTGGTCTCGTGTGAAAGCTGTATGATAAAAGCGTTTGATCCACAAGGGTCGGAGCTTCTTAGCATGTAGTAAGAATGAACGGTCAAGTAAACCATGTCCGATATCACAGGCACTTCCAAGCGCACAAGAAAGCGGCAACCAAACTAGGGTTGTGGTACCGCCGCAACTCCAAGCGGCACGCGTACCAGCAACTCCGTGATTCTGTCATCAAAATACAGCGCAACTTCAAAGAACGCAAGTTGCGGAAGCATGCCGCAACCTTGATTCAAGCAGCTTTTCATGGCTTCATGGTGCGCAAGGGCCTGGCTTTGGAAAGGCGGTCTGCCGTCAAGCTCCAAGCTTGGTTCCGGGGCCGGCTTGCCCGAAAGGAATATGAAGAGATACGCAGAGCTGCAACTACCATCCAGACGCGGTTTCGCTGGGTGCTCAACCACGTAGACTACGTACAGCGGTGCCACTCGGCAATCCTGATCCAGGCTGCCTACCGTGGCTTCTTGACCAGAAGACGACTGACGCTGGAGCAAAAGGCTGTGCTGCGCATCCAAGCGTGGTTTCTGCGGCTGCGCTTCAAGTGGAAGCGGCGCTTACGCTTGCGCGCAGCTGTCAAAATCCAGCACTGGTGGCTCCGTCAGGAAGCACGCCATTTGGCGGCTAGACGGATACAGAGTGCCTTCAGGAGGAGGATGAAATTGCGACGGAAGTTGGCAGCGGTGAAACTCTTGCAGAGGTGGTGGAGGGGGAGCGTCGTAAGAATGCACTACTTAACCTTGCGTGCAGCCACGGTGATCATCCAGGCTGCCATCAGAGGACATTGGGTGAGGAAGGCCATGCGGCAAAAGCACCAAAGTGCTTTCGTGATCCAGTCGCGGTTCCGGAGGACCATGGCCCGTAATGACATGCTTAGGAAAATCCGAGCTGTAATTGTCCTGCAAAAGTGCTTTCGGGGGCTTGCAGCCAGGCTTTATTTCAAGGTAAGTTCAATGCACGAGTCTGTTTGAATATTTTACAATGCCGGGAAATTCTGAGTTGGAAGAGGAAATCTTTAAACAAACCAAATACTGATGTGGTAGAGCCTTGCATTCCAATCCACTTATGGAGCTCCAAGCCCTTTCGGATCCATACTATAGGTGTTATTTAAATTGTGCCAAACCACAACGTTTTAAGTGCCAAATGTTGTTTAGCTAAATGCATCGTAGGAGCCATTCCCCAACTGATGTAATGGTGAGGAATCAGTTTCAAACCCTGCACACGAGCCTGAAAACAAGCCTTGGTACAGTGGGCGCAAATAAAGGTCATTTGGTCATACAATGTTGGACGATGGAACCACATCGTCAGTGTTCCAAAAAAACGGTTTTGATACTATGTTTTAAAACCTGGTTGTCAAAATGAAGAATAAATGACATCAATGTGCAGCTGCCCTATTTCTCACCAGAGAACATTTATTGGGGGTACCATGCGAATGGCACATACGCCGTTTTGCTTGCACAGCTCGTGGCACTTAACACGTTTTGGGAAAAAATTGAGAAAAACAATTGTTTCACTAAGTTCTCGTTTCTGTTTTCAAAACTGTTTAATTAAATAAGAGTGAGAGCCATACGTACGTGTGGCACGTGCATTTTGTTTGCACAATTCGTGGCACTTGACACGTTTTGGAAAAAATTCTAAATGAAGAAAAAGTTGTATGTACCCCCAATGGCACCCCCAGTAAATGTCTGTGGTGTGCAGCATTTGAAGTTATTGTTGTTTGAACGAAATCAAATTTTTCACGAAAATTTAAGTCTCTCCAAAAGAGTATATTTTATGGCATTTACTATTTTATGGTTTGGTACCCTACATTTTTTACTGTTTTGCAATAATTATTTAGAATCTACCGAATACATTGGATTGATGGTTTAACCTTTTACCACATGACATATCCTTCACTGACCGCGATTAGCCCCAGCAAAATGTTGTATGTGCCATACGTATGGCACTCCAATAAATGTCAGTGGTGTGCAACGTTTGAAGCTAGCCTATTGTTGTTTGAACGAAATCAAATCAGTGCTATCTTATTTTCCACGAAAACTTCAGTTTTTATTTCTCCTAAACAGTTGGTTATCCGGCACTTACCACGTTACGGTTTGGCACCCTTTCTTGTTTTTTGCAATATTACGTTAGAATCTATCGAATAAATTAAGTTGATAAATTGATTAGGTCATTGATTCACGTTTGTTTAGCTAATTCAAGAATTACAAGTCCTGATAATAACGTTATTTAGGGATCGTGACCGTAACAAATTGCTATTAAGTTTCATCGAGCCCAATAGTCCAGTCCATCGGTCCAATATTTGTTTAAACTATTGGATCCCCTGTCAAGGCCAACGTGAAGGCGTCCTGTAAACGGGCTGGATTCCAGCCCCTTTGATTTGTTTAATACTGTAACTTATAAATCACCTCAATATTCACGTAACCCCTTAATCCATCCCATTATCTTGAGGCATTGTCAAATCGATTTATTCTTATATTTATCTATTTGTGTATTTTTATTTATACATTTAAACATTTATCTATCCCATATTTCTATATCGGCTCTGGGTTGAAGCCCCTAAATACCGTAATGGTTGCATTGTCCTTCAGTTCGGTTCTAAATTTGTAATTTCACTTATGCCAAAAGCATGCCCAGCATGCAAACATATTTCTCGCACATTTTTTTCCCTCCAAATACTTATTATAATTGCTTAATTTATTTTTCACAATCTATTATAATTGGTCGTCCTCTAAGAATTCAGCTTTGATTTATAATTTCAAATTGCCCCATTTATTTTATACAAACGATTATAAATGTGCGAGTAATATTTTTGCATGGTGGGCATGCGTTTGGCACATGGCATTGATATGCTGACTGTAGGGTGCTGAATTATCATTGAATATAATAGGAAAATAATAGAATAGAATGGAAAATTGAATTGCAGGTGCAGCGCCAGGCTGCCCTCGTCATCCAAGAAGCTCTGCGGCGGCTGCTGCGACGGAGGAACGCGGCAGCCGCAGAGCAGGCAGCGCGGCGAATCCAAGCCTGGTTCAGGACCTCAAGGGCAGGAAGAAAGCACCGGGCGGCTGTGGCCATCCAGCGCCGCTTCAGAGGCCTCCTCGCGCGGCAGCAGCTGGCCAAGAAGCGCCGGGCGTCTTCGGTCATCCAGGCAGCCTTCCGCTCGGCTCTCACCAGAAGGGCTTCCAGGCTGGAATCCTCAGCCGTGGTTCTGCAGTCGGCCTTGCGGGGATCCATCGCTCGCAAACGCTTGATCCGTTTGCGCCACGCCGCCTCCCGGGTCCAAGCCTGGTTCCGCAGCATCCTCGATCTTCGGATGAAGTCTGCTGCCGTGGTCGTCCAGAAGAACGTCAGGAGAAATCAGGCCAGAAAACGCTTCCTGAAGAAGAGAGCTGCAGCTGTCACGATCCAGGCGTGGATCAGGCGTCACCTTGTGTGGACGGCCCTGAAGAGGAAGAACCTCGCGGCCATCGTCATCCAGTCAGCTGTCCGGGGGTTTCTGGCCCGGCTGAGGGCCGTGGACGCCTACTGGGCGGTCATCGTGGCCCAGAAGAACGCAAGAGCGGTGCTGGCCAGAAAGAAGCACTTGGTGAAGAAAGCCGCTGCTGTGAGTATCCAGGCCCAGTATCGCCGATATCGGGTCTGGTCCATGCTGAGGGCCTTGAATTCTGCAGCGACCAGGGTCCAGGCCTCGTATCGCGGACTCAGGGACAGAAAGGAGGCCGTCAGTCGCAGGGGGGCGGTTGGAGTCCTGCAGAAAACCGCACGTGGATATCTGGGCAGGAAGGAGAGCAGAAGAAGGAGAGGTGCCATCGTCAGGCTGCAAGCGGCTATTCGGGGGTTTTGGGTCCGCAAGGCCGTGAGGAGGGAAGCGGAAGCTGCGACCAGGATCCAGGCCTGGTGGCGGGGGAGCCGGGAGCGGCAGGACTACGTGTTGATGCAGTGGGCGGCCTTCGTTGTGCAGAAGGCGGTCAGGGGATTTCTCGCCAACCACCGTCGCCGGAAGGAGCATCGGGCGGCCGCAGTTGTACAGGCTGCGTTTCGGGGGTTTGCTGCCCGTGGTAGACTCGCGTCTGCGGCCAAGGCAGCGGTCGTTATCCAGGCGCTATGGAGGTTGGTATTTGTTTTGGAAGTTGCATAATATTACTTCAAATTTATTTATAAGCATCGGGTCGATAGTTATACCTATGAATATCAAAAACACAGTCAGCGGTAAAGCAAAACATTATTGATGTTTTAGTTTTCAGTCACTTTTGCGTAGTTTTCAGTCAGTCCTTTCCGTATTAAATTCGGCAATTGTAGCTGGTTATTCCGATGTCGTATTTCCTATTGCTTTGGTAGAGAATTTCGGTCTTTAACAAATTGGGGAAAAAAAAGTTTCGTAAACACCTAAAACGGAGTTTCTCTGCATGATAAGCTTGCAATGCGGGCTGCATAACTTTTAATTGGAAACGTTTGAAATTGTAAATTAAAGATTTTCAACAAAGGTTTTCGAGTAATTGTTTTGACATGATGGCATGCTTTTGTCTCAGCCTTGATGCGCATTGCGTTTGTGATTTGATTTGTTGCTTGGTTTAGCGTTTTTTCCATGATTGTCAATTCAGTACCCTACAAGCAGCAAGTGATATGTCATGTGGTAGAGGGGTGCAATCCATCAACCCAATATTATTCTTTGATTGCCACCTCAATGGGAAGTTCTGCTGAAAAATGTTCATCGTCAATACTGTGAATTAAGCATGTCAGCAGTAACTATTTCACTAATGCCAGATTTATTTGTAAGAAATATAAAACGTTATATTGTACATGTACGTTTGATGGAGCAATGTGAACTATTATTTTTCCATTTTTTTAATTGATGCATTTTTTTTATTTGACACACAAAAAATTACCGCATTTAATATTAAATATTTTTCTACAATAGTAGCGATACGTTCTTAGGTTTGTAATTGCATGAATGCATTCGTGCGATTTCATAAATGTTGAGATGAGGAATATTTTAGGAAACACGTCGAATTTCCAATTTCTTGTTGGGAAATCTCATCAAAACAGGCTATTTTGTAAAACAACAAATTTGACACTTAATTGTTCGGTACGGTGTGTGTACCCTCAGTTGTACTGCTGCTCTCATAATGAGAACTAATTTTTTTAGAAATATAAAATTAGAAGTTTCGTTGTATTTGCATAGGTGTTGGATTGCGAAGACAAAATTCCAGAAGCGCAAAGCGGCAGCAGCAGTGATTCAGAGGCAATCAAGAGCCCTTGCCGGTCGACGGGAGGCTCTCATCAGGCTGCTGTCCATCATCACACTCCAGGCCTATGTGAGAGGATGGCTATGCCGCAGAAGCTTAGCCCGTAAAAACCAAGCTGCAACGACGATTCAGTCGAGAACAAGAGGATTCCTTGGCCGACAGAATTTTCAGCGACTGCATCAGTCGGCTCGCGTGATCCAGACTGTGTTCAGAGGTTTTCTCCATTGGCGCCGGAAACTTTTAAGGAATGCAGCAGCTGTTTCAATCCAGGCACGCACTCGTGGATTTCTGCTGCGTAAGTTGCTGCGCAGGCAGAATTCTGCTGCAGTGAGCATCCAAGCCTGGTACCGCGGCAACCAAGCAAGGTCAAAGATGGCCGAAAGAGTAAGGGCAGTGAGAATAATCCAGTGGTTCTGGAGAATTTCGGCTTTTAAAAAGCAAAAAACATCGGTTACTATGGCCGAGCGGCATACCGCTGCCACGAGAATCCAGGCATGGACCCGTGGACACTTGACCAGGAAGGCCCTTTTGACAATGCAGTGGGCAGCATCGGTCATCCAAAGTCACGTGCGAAGCCATCTTACCAGGCTGCACTATCATAAGTTGATCCGCGCTTGCCTCGTCATCCAAAAAGCATTGCGGAATCACGCAGCACGGAAGACGACGTCGATGCGCAATGATGCAGCAACTCGCATTCAGTCTCGCTTACGAGGCTTCCTCACCAGAAGCAGTCTCAAGAAGCTGAATCTGGCAGTCATCCTGGTTCAAAGAGTGTACCGTGGTCATCAAGCCAGGAAAGCGTTTGCCAAGCTACGTATTGCAGTGCTAAAGTTTCAAGCACTGTACCGGGGCTTCCGCACCAGAAGACGCTCGTTAGAGCGCCGTAGGGCAGCCACTAAGCTCCAGGCCTGGATCCGAGGCCACCTTTGCCGCAAGTCAATCACCCTTAAGCAGTGGGCTGCGGCTACTTTGCAGAAGCACTTCCGGGGTTTCCTCGTGCGCCGCGAGAACCACATCCGCTCTGCGGCAGCGGCAGTCATCCAGAGCGCCGTAAGAAGCTTCTTTCAGCGTGTAGCTTTGGAAATCCTAAAAGATGCCACAGTTCGGATCCAGGCTAATTTTCGTGGCAGCAGGGTCAGGAAGGAACTGGCCAGAAAACAAATTGCTGCCATCAACATCCAAAGGGCTTTCAGGAGGCATCGCTACTGGACCCGGTACCGGGAGCTGCGATGGGCAGCGCTGACCATTCAAGGAGCTTTTAAGAACTACCTGCTGAAGAAGTTGAGAAGCAAATCAGCCTCTAGGATTCAGGCAGTGATCCGTGGCTTTCTTCTCAGGAAAGCTGTGCTCTTGAAGCATTGGGCAGCGACCGTCATTCAGAAGCGTTATCGTGGATATGCAAAGCGCAGCTTGTTCTTGGCCGTTCGGAGGGCGGTCATCCTCATCCAATCCAGGCACCGCTTTCTCCAGAAGCTGTACAAAGGTAAGCAGGGTAGAGCTAGCGTTGGGCGATTAATGCCTGATTAATCGATTAATTTCCGGGAAAAATTCGATTAATGTTAATCGATCATTATGGTATAACCGAAAAGCTAATGTCATGTCTTTTACATATTCTGTCTTATATCCATGACACCAAATCTTGATCTAAACTATCATGGCATCTACATTTGAAGCAAATGATTATATATTTAGCGCATTCTAATTTTCAATTTACAGTACAATTATTACATTTACTTTTTTTTAAAAGAAAACGAGCGCAAATATGGTCTATAATATGACGTTATTTAAGGCTGAGCCAAAAGCATGCCCACCATGTAAAAAATTACTCGCACAATTTTGCCTCATCAACTTAAAATAACTACTAAACTTATTTCCCTTAACGTATAATTGGTTGTCCTCCAGGTTTTCGGCTTTCGTTTGTAATTTGAAAATGTCCCATTTATTTATTTACAATTTGAGAAATTCGAAAAAACCTGTTATGCAACCTGCAATGCATTTCTTGATTTCTTAAATATATTGACATTATTTAGAGAAATACCTTTCTTAATATATATATATATATATATAAATTTTGGCATTATAAACCGAAGCTGAAACCCTGGTGGACGACCGATTCTGCATTGGGGAAAATAAATCATGCTGATTGGGAAAAAACCAATACCAGTGTCATGAATCAAATTTTGAGTTTTTAGTCAAAACCACGTGATTAGTCGATTAATCGATTATTAGCTTCAGATTAATGAACCAATCGCCCTTCGTTTTTGTGGTCCGATTAAAGCTATTCGATTAGTCTGATAATCGTCCATCCCCAGGCAGAGCCGAAGCCGGCCGCAGGATTTGGGCCATTGTCGCTCTACAGAAGATCTGGAGAGGTCACCAGGTGCGGAGCTCGCTTATGCGACAGCAACGAGCAGCTGCAGTGATACAGAGGCAGGTCCGTGGCTTCCTGGTCCGTAGGTGGATCCATCAGGTCGTGCGTGGCGTGGTCCTGCTACAGGCCAGTGTCAGGGGCTTCCTGGTCCGCCGCCGTATCCTCTGGCAGCATTGGGCAGCCCAAGCCATCCAGAGGAGATTCCGGGGGTGGAGAGTGCGGGAGCAGCTGAAGAGACAAGAGGTTGCAGCCTCTAAGATCCAGGCTGCTTACCGTGGTCATGCCTACAGGGTCAGGCTGGATAGAGAGAAGAAGAACGTCCAACGTCTTCAGGCTGCAATGACCATCCAAAAGCACTTCCGGGGCTACTCGACCAGAAGACTGGTGATGAGGCTCAAGAGGTTCCTGGATGCAGTGGTGCTTCTCCAGGCAATGGTCCGTGGTCAGAGTGCCAGAAAGGAAGTTCAACGCAAAGCCTATGCTGCTACGCAGATTCAAAAAGTGTTTCGAGGATATCGCTATCGAAAGATTTTCCGAAAGCTGAGGAATGCTGCCATCGCTCTGCAGAAGGGCTATCGCAGGCTTGTGGCTAGTAGAGAAAACTTCAGGAAGGATAAGCATGCCACCATTATTCAAGCGTGGTACAGAGGAAGTCACTGGAGGAGGCTCTTCTTGAAGCAACAAGCTGCTGCTCTCTTCATCCAGGCTGCATTTCGTGGATTCATGGCACGTCTGGCCTTGAAGGTACATTGGGCTGGTCCTCAGGCCTAAATCTTGAAGGATTGACAGAAGCTCCTAGTTTTCTACGGAATGTACCATTAGACGTTAAACGTTGGAATTCTCTTCCAAAATATAACCCTCAGCTAACAGAATTTCAGTTTAGGCTAAGCAATGATAATGGTTACCATGAAAATGCGGTGAAAACTGCTTATAAAAAAGAGATTATAAAATTAACTTGGGTTGATGGATTACACTCTTCTTCCATACTGTATGGTATATCCTTGCTGACTGTAGGACTGCATGGTACTGAGTTGAATTGAATTGATGGTGACCCCAGTAGTTACTCAAGTCTGCTATGATACAAGTACTTCATGCATAAATCTACCTCAAACACAATTCCATTCATCTACACTTTTGAACAAGCAATAAAATTACTCGTACATTTTTGCTTAAAGTACTTCTTATAATTGTGACATTTACTTTGCCCGAAGTAGGATTGACCATCTACTGGCCTTTCAGCTTTGTTTATAATTTCAAAATATCCTGTTTATTTAGAAAAAAACCTAAGAAATTTGAAAAATGTTATGCGACCGCCGAAATCATGGCTTTCTTGTATGACAGCCTTGCATTAGAGGTTGCACACTTTTTTATGCATTACATTTTTTTATAAATAAATGGGACAAATTAAAATTTGTAATAAAAGCTGAAGCCCTGGCCTTGGTTGATGATAAATTCTACATTGGGGCAAATAAATTTAGCAATTATGATCAGTATTTGAACTTTTGAAGCAAAATGTTTTTGCATGATAGGCATGCTTTAGCTTCAGCCTTAAAACGATACCACTACCAGAAACAATTTTATAATTTAAAATGCATGTAGAAATAATAATATTTAGTCTGAAACGTATAAGTATTTGGACCTTTCAGATATCAAGAGGAGCTTTTTCAAATTCTTATCATTTTATGATTACCACCGTGCAAAACAAATTAGATATACTCAAACGTTTTCGCTTCAAACACTTAATATAATTACTGAATTTATTTTTCTGCTCTGTAGAATTGGTTGTCCAATAGGGTTTGAGATTTTTTATGATTATAAAATATACTGCTTATTTATTTTTAAAAAATTGAATTTTAAAGAAATCATTACCCGGCCACCTTAAATGAGTCTTCCTGCATTGCAAAAGTGCATTGCGGGTTGCATAATCGTTATTTTAAAATTTATTTAAAAACATTATAAATAAAAAGGTGATTTCGGAATTTTACACCAACGCCGATATTTTAGTAGACGACTAATTCTACACTGGGAAAAAGAAATTTAGCTGTTATAATAAGTATTTGAAGCAAACGTGTGCAAGTATATTTTTTCATTTAGGCTTGCATTGGCCTCAGCCATAAGTGTTTCGGAATGCTAACTTTTGATTTTTTCTTTGACGAATTAATTTTTGACCAGATTCTCTCGTATTCGTTGCAGCGCAAAGTTCCCAAACCCATTCAAAGCCGCGTCAGCCTCTCCTACCTACTTTTGGGAGGGGTGAATCCACACAACAAGACGGAGAAAAATGCTGGCAAGTACATGTACAAGTTGTATATTGTATACACAGCATTCAGCAGTGTTTGCTAAATTTTCCAAAAATGGTTGGATTAGAGATCTTCATTAATAAAGGAACGTTACTGGGAAATTTAAAAAAGACTCAAAAAGAAATACTGCATTTCTACCCACATTTTTGCATAAAATGATAGAAACGCTAGAAACATTTTTAGAAGACTTAAGAAACATTTTATATCGATAAATTGATCACAAATTTTGGATTTTTGCCTACTTTCTCATTATTTGTTACTCCCTTAGACCACAATAATAAACGATTTCTCGCATAAATTTTGTTTATTAATAGGCTTACTGGAAATGAAACAAACGAATTTGTTTCGAAAAATATTACAAGTGAGGATATTGGTCGAAATTTTGTAAATAATTGTTTGTATTTTGGTGCCTATGTCCTTTTGCACGTGCAAAAGTTACAAGTCCTCTTATGATACTGGAAAAGGGACGGCCTTATCATGTCCATGAAATAATAATACTAATAATAATATAATCTTCATTCTGATAATAAAAGGAATATGAATGAGCTAAATACCACTCATTTTGTACTAGAATACATAATTTAATTCTTACCATTTAATTGGTATCCAGGTCGTCGCATTCAGCGTTACAATGCCGTCAAGGATGGATGGGAGGTAATAGGCTATATGCCTGTTCCTGTGCAGAATGCCGGTTACAAGCTTCACGATAACAAAATCTACGTGGTTGGTAAGTGTTGTTTTGCTGTTGTAACATTTTTTTTGCAAACATCTGTATGACATGTACCTAGTAAATCCCGGCAAAAATTAAATGATATTAATCTGAATTTATGCTCGTTCCATCATTTTTCCAGGTGGCTTGAACCTCCTTTACCACCAGGTTACTCGCATCTGCCAAATACTGGAGCCAAGTTCGCGCCAGTGGTTCCAGGGACCGAGCCTGATCCTCGCTCGGCGTTACCACGCCGTGTGCAGCTCTGGTGGCGTCTTGTACGTCTTCGGAGGCATGGGTGTCGATAACAAGTAAGCAATGATTTACAAATCATACATTTTTGGCCAAATTTCCCTGCAAAATTTGCTTAGAAATGTTATTTAATGAAACGCCCCAGGCAAAAAGCGTCTGTCAACAAGAATCACAAACCATGGATTTTGGACAAAGTTTGCTTATAAACATCTTTCATTGAATCTCTGAATTTCTTCGAAATCTCGTTTTCCCATCAAGTGGCTGGAAGGTGAATATTCTAATACCAGGAAACAACAGCCAAGACTTTGTTATTTTCGCCCGAAATATACAAATATCGAAAATAACAAAGTCTTGGCTGTTGTTTCCTGGTATTAGAATCTTTCATTGAAGCAATTTTTAGGAAAACTAATAGCTAATTTTTTATTTTGCCATATAATTCGGTAGATAATGGTACTAAGGAATATCAATTAGTAGAACATTTTTGAAAATTCATTTCAAAGTATTGCATTTTGTCCAATATTTCTCAAATGGAACACTGGAGGGATACAATTTTAAAACCGAAATTACCAATCGTTGATTTTGACCTAAACGTCTGTACAACATTTGCTTATAAAAGCAATTTTTCGAAAAACTAATCGCAGGTTTTGAATGTTGCCTTCTAATTTACGGCATTAGGAATATCAACTGATGTAAAATTATTGAAAATTCATGTATACATAATATGAAAAGTAAATATTTCTGTAATGGAACGCCCTAGGCAAAGACGTTTGAAAATTTTGCTTATAAATGTAATTCCCCAAATTAACGTACTGAGGAATATCAATTGATGGCCATGGGAATTTTTTTAAACCGTGAAACCTTTGTTTTTTTAGGCTGCTGGACAGCATAGAAATGTATTCGACCAAGTTGAGGCAGTGGCATTTTTGCGCATCGAGACTGGACAGTCCTCGTGCCGCACTCTCTGCCGCAGCCTACCACAACCGCATCTGGCTGTGTGGTGGACTCGAGAGAGACCAGACTGGCGATGGACTGGTCACCGTCAACGATGTGGAATGCTTCGATCCGTTGAAAGACAAGTAAGCAGCTTGCTATTTCAGAATTTAAATATACTGGTTGAAAAAAATTCAAAAAAAAATATTACAATTTTGTAATAATCTCCAAAATGTCATCGAACAATTTTGGCCTTTGACAACTCACACATTATTTGTAAAAATGATAATAAAATTATAAAACAGAAAGAACAGAAACAGGTAGAAAAGTTAGGATTGTAATGGAAAAGTCGAAACAGTTTATGGTTGGTACAAGAAATTGTTGTGACAGCGTTAGTGGAAATATTCTTAGACATTGGTGAATTCGATACTAATTGATAAGTTTCAAAATAAACCTATAGACGGACGTATCAATGAGTTTGGGTAATTAAAAGTAATTTTTAGGTAATTTAAAATATATAATAATTATTTAAAAATGTATAAAAATTTCAGGAAGTTTGAATGGGAAATGTATTCAGATAGTCAAATTTATTAAAAATACTGAACAATTCTGAAACAGGTTGCTTTAGTTTGGGAAACGAAGCGCTATTTATGAAGAAAGGATAGAAGAATTTAGGAAATTTGAGTAATTTCTACTGTTTTTCCGAAACATTTAGGGATTTGGGAAGAACTTGGTCAGTTCAAAGATTTGGATGGAAATTACCAATTTACTCAGATTCTTGTAATAAGGTCTTACTTAAAATACGACAAGTAATAAAATCGGGGAGATAAATTCAATTTTTTTGAAAATTATCTCCCCTATTTTGTTACCAGAGATTTGGGAAGAACTTGCTCAATTTGGGAATTTTGAATACAAATCACCAATTCATTCATATTGTCAGGTAGGTTTGGATTCATGGTGAACATTGTGCATATGTTTGGCAAAACCAAGCAAACGTAGAAGATGTAGATAGGCATCAGAATTCGAGTAAAACTAGGTTAATCGAAAGAACTCTTCATTTATTCCCAACTTGATGGCAGGATGATCTCAGCGAAGTTTAACCTGCAAGTGCCTAGGGCCTTTTCTTGCCTGGACGTTTGTGAGGACACCCTGTATCTCGTGGGTGGCTTCGACGGCAAGGATCACGTGATGACAATCGAAGGCTTCAATGACCGCAGCACAGACACTGTGCATGTCGGTGATCTCAAATTTGCCAGAAAAGGACCCCAAACTTTTGTCTATGGTACGAATTGCTAATCTATTCACATTTCTCCATGGTTCTTTTAATTTTTTTTTTAATTTTTCATTTTTTTAAAAATTAATCTGATTTATAAATCAGATGGTTGTCTCGTCGTTTTGGGAGGCACTGGCAAGGGCGATGAGGCTCACACCAAAGTGGAGGCTTTCAGCCAAAATTCAGCGAAATTCCACTTGCCCGATCTGCCGCATCCGCTCAGTGGCTTTGGCTGCATTTTCATCCCTCGGACATACAAGTATGACACTTCACCTCTGGGCTTGACCCTGCCTTTAGCCCGCTGGAAGGCCAGGGCCGGTATTTGAACCTCAGCAGCAATTCTTTTCGAAAAACATTATACTTTTGCCTTTCATAGACGTAGCTTTTCACGAAAAAGTAAGACGTTGAGCACATTTGAAGTTTTGCAACTCATTCCTGCATCGTTCATTGTTAAGTTTAGTACACTTGATCTAAATACAAAGTTTTTAAGTGAAACTGCTTTTTGAGTGGTTATTCTGAAAGGTTTGGGTTATCGGATCCGAGTATTTATTTATATATTTTTAATTTGGCCGTTTGTTGTGCTTTGAAAAGGGTCCATGAAAAGAAAACAATTATATATTATGCATGTAGATATATAATGTGTTTATTTTACATAGTAGAATAGATTTCTCGGCAGTTTAATTTACCTCATTTGGAATTCCGAAGCTAGATTAGTTTGGGGAGCTACAGTGTCACATACAGTATTTAGCTTCTTTTACATATATCAACTGGCGGATACAGAGATAATTCAATGTTGGGAGGGGTCCAAACTAATTTGTTATACTGGGTTTATTTCTATGTATTTTTTTTTCCATTTTATATCTGATAAAGATTGATGGAGGAGGGGATATACGCCAGAGACGATTTTTTTTTGATATTTTAGTTCACATATAACGTATTTCTTTATTCTTTTTTTTCTCGAAATACTTGTATTAGATATGCATGGAGTGATTTATTTTATAGTAATGGGTTTTTTGTCAATTTCTGTAATTTTTTAGAAATAGTAGATATTTTGTGGAAATACATTTATTTGGCTTTGGATAATGATTTTATTACACTCATTATTTAAGCGAATATTATTTTTATATTATTTAAGCGAACGGTTTTTTGCATTTCTCTTGTATATTGATGCCTTTTCCGTGAATATACACGGCACTATTTTTTTACAAATGGTTGCGGAAGGGTTATGGGAGGGAACGTTGGTCGAAATTCCAGCAGTTTTTATGGTCATTTTCGCATTCTTTTCCTGAATGGAACGGCGTATCACCTTCATGCGCGCGGCCCTGAATGATAACTGATAAAATTTAAAACTGATAAAAAATTGATTTGGAATACCATTCAGTAAGGTGTACATGTATAAAAAACCGATTTTCTTCAATTCAATTTTTTAGTAATTTTTGTTTTTATAAATGTTGTAAAATCTGTGGAAAAACTAGTCATAAATTATGTATTTTTCCCGATTTTCAATTAATGTTACGTTTATGCATGTACATGTAAATATTGTAATTATAAATGTAAGCGACATTTTTAGACATCTGTAAATTTCTGTGGGAAGATGGGTTAGCAAATAGAGAGTATTACAAGGAATGCTATTGGCGGAATTTTGAATCAAATTATGATTTCGATGGCTATGTAAATAATATAATGTTGACCGTTGACCAGTAGGAAGTTATTTCTCAATGAAGTGCTAGGTCAATAGTTACTTTAACGAAGGTGTTTGATGGTTAAACTAAATTTACGAGAAAAAAATTATGCAATGTACAGTGTAGAGGAAAAGAGTATTGTTGATTAAAATACGTTTACTGTTTTCCTAATTGCGTACATTTATATTAAAATGTTTTCGCCGAATGGGGGAGGCTATTTGAATAATTATTACAAAATTAAAGCAGGAATATGCAGTTTTACTTTCATTCTTAGTAGTTATTTTATATTTAGGCCTACTCATTCTTTATGGTTACGCTGAAAGCATGCCTATTACACGTTTAATACATTTTTTTAAAAAAAACGGTACGCGACCTCCTAATACGTGGCTTCCCTGCATGCCTACCTCTAAAGATTGTCAACGTAATTTGACAAAATTCTTAATAAATAAACGGGACATTTCGAAATTATAAATCAAAGCTAGGACATTAGTTTACGGCCAATTCTACCTTGGGGAAAATAAATGAAGCAGTTTTATTAAGTATTCGAAGCAAAATTTTTTTCGGAAAAATAAGCTGGGCTTTTCTTAGCGAAATTTCAAAATACCATTCATTAATTAATTTGAAAAGTTTTCGCGTCTGGTACTCACTACGTTAATGTTTATAACGGAAGTGTGCGATTGCGTAACTACTTAGGTAAGACCCTGTAGGCGCTTTGCATATCCGGTTTATTAGTGCGCGCCATCGCCGCTGGGCGGCGCCACCAGTATTCGGTCGCGAGCAGAGCTAGTCGCGGGTCATGGGGCGAGTTTGGCCGAAATAAGTTGTGCCCGTTATTTCGGAGAAATTATCGCGGAAATATGTGTTCAACTCTTTCGGTTTCGTGTTTAAAATCGCGTGAGTGCTAGCTGCACTGCTTCGGTCATGAATTCGTTGGAACATCGAACAAATCACGACGGAATGGCCAGCCTGGTGAGTTCCATTTTGGCGTTCGTTTCGCCTCCTTTCTACACGTTTATTTACGTTCGTGTAACCGTGTCCTTTCGTTTGTCGCCACCCGATATATTGGTCTGAACGTTGTCTCGTGGCAGGGTGCAATGTCGTTTTTTGGCGATTTCATCTTTCGCTTCGAGGTTTGACAACCTCGGTGCAAATTATGTCTCGATCCTTCATCGGGTTAGTCACGCAGTTGCTTTGTGTTGAAACGGAGCCTAATGGTTGGAGTAGCTAAAAAACCAACGTTCATTTTCTGTTGATGCGCTTTCGACCCAGGCTGGGATTACCCAACCCTGCCAGTACCATTGACCCCCTGTTCATAGGGTCTGTGTGCTGCAGGCTGCGACCAGAGGACTTGGATAAAAGGTCAAGATGCCATGATGTCAATCAGCATTGTCCAACATTGCGCATTGGCCATTTGTACCGGTCTCCAATGGGTCAAGCACGATTGGCAACCGGTTGAGGTCTGTCGACACACGGCCAGACATGGTGATGCACTGCCTGAGTGACCTGACTGATCTCAACCGGTTGCCAATCGTACTTGACCCATTGGAGATGGGTAAAAATGGCCAATGAGCAAAGGTTGGACAATGCTGACATCATGGCATCTTGACCTTCTACCCAAGTCCTCTGGTGCATTACGATGCTTCAGGTCCAGTGTATGAAGTTTTATCGTTCGGTTTTCAGAGGAAAACTACAGGTCAGTCTCTTCATCTCGTTTATGTCCATATAAAGGAAGTGCTTTATCAAGTAAGTCATGCTTGGCAATTTGAGCTACAGCACTTGGAATGCTTGTTTGCTGTTATTGAAAGAAATCCACAATCATAAACATCAGATTTGTGATGAATGAATGAGTCAGTCACAGCTAATTGTTTGTTGTTTGCCTAGAATTAACTTTGAAAAGCTAATGGAATCGCTGAAGCATTTGATGCCTTTGCTGTAGCCAATTTGTGTTAATAGTTTAAGGAAATTCCTTGGCCTATTCCACAAACGGTTAAGGACTTGTACTTTTGCATGTATGGAATGATAGTGCTAGCTATGTTCCACAAACAAAAATCCTGCCAGTAAATTTTATCAAATTACAAAATTTGTTATGATCCACAAACGGATCAGTAAAAGGAATTTGTTTGTCACTTGCAATATTACTACAAGGGAACAGCTACCTTGTAAAATTGAGGACAAGTCTGTATTAGAAGGCCTAGTAACATGGACTTGTAGAATGGTATTCCACCAATTGCGTCATCTGTAAGAAATTGCTAATAATATACAAGTTGTTATTCAGTGTTTGCGAAACTGCATTCTACAAGTCCATACTTTAGAAGGACATGCATTTTTTTGTTCTGTGGATGATACACAATGTACAGTGTGTTTTTTATAGTTATCAGGGCAAAACATTAAACTGTCTACGTTATCGTAGAACCAAATATCTTATATCACAGTAATAGTTGCTCCCATGCTTCAGTGACTGACCCTTAAAATAAGTGGACTTCTATTCTTGTAATACCGCCTTCACCTAGCCATAAGTCTGTTATGCTCAATCAGGACTCAGAAGGACATGATTAGGAACTAAAAAGCACTTGATACACGTTACGTTAGTCATATCATCTGCTATACATACTAAGAAGCAATGTTTTTACGACGTTTTTCCTTACTGTGGAACAGCCCTTGACGTAACCTCTCTAGCTTTGGACGTCTTCAAATAAACTTTATCAACAAAGTTAACAAACAGTACATGTAAACAATTTTTGAGTGCATGTCAATATCTCTTTGTACGTGTAAATAGCATTTACCGATAACAACTGCAAATAAACACAAGTAGGCCTACATGTATCTTTTCGTTGGGAACATCTAATCGAAAATTAGAAAGTTGGCTAATCTGAACAGATAAAAGAACTTGAGGATGGACGGGGATTAGGCTTTTGAACTATTCTTTCAGCAGACCTATGATGACACCAGACGAGAAATCTTGTGAGCTCAGGATGGGCTGGTGTGAAATTTGCCAAAATAAATGTAATAAACGTACGTTTTCTCCTTAACAGGGTGGATCATCCACTGATGATGACATGATGCCGTCACCTGGGTGCTTCCATTGTAAGTAAAACATTTCTGTGTTCTTGATATGTGCTGCATGACGCTAACAGCAGTGGTAAAAACACTGAAATTTGGCATGATTTGAGAAATACAGTTGATGGCTAATTAAACCTGTACATGTACTATATTAGGCGAGATTTTTAAACAAAAATAGGATTCTATAGGATTTTTCCTATCATATGCATTTCCAGCAAAACGTCTTTATGCAAAATTTGCGTTTTTTAGTCTTGGAAAACGAACCATCTCCATTCAGGAAGAATAATTTTCCAAGCATCCTGTAGAATGGAAAAGATTTTGTTTATATCTGGAATAATCTACCCTAAAGATAATGGATTATTTTTTTGCTTTATTCTTGTAAAATTTGGGGGGGGGGGGAAGTGGGTGATGATCCCTTTTCCAAATGACGGTCCGATTCGATTTCAGTGAAAACCTTGTCCTACTGCTCATGAGCAATTATGCAATTCGGAGACCATGGCATTGATAAGCCACACGCTGTTAAAAACTTCAAATGGCACGCAGGTTTCCTGCTTGAATTTGGCTGCCGGGGCAGGTAACGGGGAAACAGGTAGCTCAATTGCAGTTATTTGCCGTAATCTGAAATCGCTGAAGCACGCCAGATTATACAGGTTTGTGTTTGCCAAAAATCAAGCTCGGCTTTGCCCTGGGCGGCGTTGGCTTCACGCACGGGAAGGTAGATAGAGGCGAGGGGGGTTTTGATGCCGCTATCCGCCAGACATCGGGAATCTTCATCTATTATTCACCGTTTTGAGCGGTTAATTTATGCGCACGCGTTCGTGAAGTGCGTTTGGGAGGCTGCCACCGTTTGAGGTTTCGAAGAGATCGGCCAAGGTTGGCAGCAGCTGGCGATCGAGGTGACTGTCAAAAGCGCTGTCGGGGCGCCACAGCCGCTTCTGGATCAACATTTTAAGCGTCTGTGGACTCGAGGTCTCGGCCTGATCTATTGGGTGAAACGATCTATTGACTTCTGTGAGCATGTCGAAAACTGTTGGTCAGCTGCCTATTACACTGTTAGGGTAAATACATGATGCAACATCGCATCTAGCATTGCATCGAAGACCACATTGCAATTGACACATTTGACAAAGGGGCCTAAATTTCCCATCCTAAAAAGCAGTTTTAGTCAAGTTTAAGTCAATTTCTGGATATGCACAGGAAAAAAACCAACGCTTAAATTGTTTATAAATATTAATTTTACTGGTATAAATTAAATTGCCTAGAAATTACTAGACTGCGAGAAATTGGCGTTTGTTATTAAAACATATCCTCTTTTGTTATTGTATTCATGTATTTGTTTTTGCTTCAGAATTTATTTCCATTTCACGTGCCAGTTAATAGAGGAAATTTCATGAGAAGGGTTCGGTGTTTCGTGCTAAATTTCACCAATTTTTTGACAACGTGTTACGATTTTTTCCCATCCTGGATAAGTAATTTTATCTTTCCTGAATTCCTTCGGAAGACGCCAGCTTCTAGGGGTTTTGCACACTATACTTAAAATTGCACCATATATAACAGGGTTCTCCCCAGACCTGGAATACATGTAAATCTTGAAATTGTCAGTGATTTTTTTAAAAGGTCCTGGAAATTTCACATTCATTTTACTTTTGCTTTATGCATGTATGTACTTGTACTTTTGCAATGCATATGTAGCTAAAGGTATCTACTGGAATTAGAAGTTATAGAAAGCCATGAATCATGGTATTGACATCATTTACTGATTATCGACCAATTTAATTGTCCTTTGATGCCATCTTGGACTCAAAGGGCAACTAGGTTTCTTATTTTTTTTTGCTGAAAATCCGTATTTATAATAAATTTGAAAAAAATTAATGGCATGGAAACGTTTTTGAAC
>JAQIXS010002114.1:0-24676 GCA_034700785.1 Rossiulus vilnensis
AGTAATAATGAAGGGGGGGGGGAAACTGGTTACAAATAACTTTAGACGTTTGCAAATTCAACAACAAGAAAAAGTCGGCTTACTGGAATTAAAGATGTTTGTTTCGAGATTACGGTTACGTATGAAAATAAATTTTCAGCCAATAAATCCGTTCCAGACACACGAATTAACCAATTACTTATAGTGAGCATTTCCAGTGAGCATTCAAAGTCATCCCTGATGGCTCAAGTTATCAGAGCCGACATTATTCAAACAAATTTTACCATACATGCTTGCAGAAAATATGAATTATAATCTATGTCTCATCGAGTTTACTATAAAAAATAATGAAAGTAAATTTAAGGCAGCTCTTTAGTACACGGTAATAAGAAATAGCAGTAGAGTAAAATTCAAACATTATATTGCTCTGAAGTGGGATTCAAGGTCATAATTTTTGACAGAAAATAATAGCACTGCATTACTGTATTTGTTCGTATATGTTATCACAAAATATCCTGTATTTCTCTATATATTGACGCTTCACACAAACCAAAATTTGATATTGTTTAAAAATCAACCAGACTTGAATTATTGTTCACTTGCAGGTAATGTTTAACTATATTATGAAATTGGAATTGAAATTCATGCTTCTGACAGCGTCTTAAAATAATCACAACGGTTCACAATTTTATTTGAAAAGTTAAATTTTTAGTTTCAAAGAATTGATGATGTTAAAAATCATATTTATTTAATCCAATCATATTAATTCAATTTATTTAAAATGTTACATTTTTAATGTTGTAATATTTTCTTAAGTTCCAGAAATATTTTAGTGAGCAAAAAAGATGGCTATTTGTGAGTCTCCATACATGTAGTACGAATTCAAATCAAATCAAGAATATTTTTTAGTACCTTCACTGTATTGCAATATGCTGCAGAACATGTTATTGAAATAAAATGTGCTCTTAGTGCACCACCACTGGTGGCATCGAACGGATAATCCGGAAAAATACAAAAAGGATTTGAACATATTGATGTAGTCAATAGAGCCTATTTTTGTAGATGCACTGAGTATTGTTCAAAATATTAGGTCATCTTGTTTTTTTAAGGGAAGAGCAATATCAACGCCTATCATTTGTCCCTTTCTATGACTATCAACAAAATGAATGAAATACTGCGAAGCTGCGGTAGACTTCCTGTCTTATCAATCTGCCTTCCAAAACTATTGATCTTGGCAATATCCTGTGGCAGCCCTATTCATAAGACGATATCCAATTATAACGAAGCAGAAGCATTGAAGGATATGCCTATTATACCACTGTCAATTTTTGGAAATTGAATTTTTTTACCATAGCCTAACAATGGATACATACAATGAAGTTGTTTTAATGATATTTCAAGCTAAAATCAATATTTTCTTTTAATTCAGGAATATCGAGTTAAAATCTCGATACAGATTGAGCGATTAAGTCAACGAGAACTCAAATTGTAGTGTTTACAAACACCACTAGATGGCAGACCCTTAGGCACAGTCGGTTTGCAGACTTAGATACAATTGTAATATAAACTATGCTTATATCTAATATCAATCAGATCATAATCTCGTATATTACAAGAAAGCTTAATAAGAGTCAATCTAATTATTAATAAAAAGTGCCCAAAATGGAGTTGTAAATTTTACAAGCTTAAACACATACAGAAAGTGGCCAAATTTATCTTAGAAGGAAATTTAAGAGGCATGGTTTTTACACTGATTATTTTTCATTTTGGAATGGTACATGATGGCTTATAAAATAGAAATGAAAAATTAAAATTCTTATTTAAAAATGCACACTTCCTGTAGGTGTGCACATTTTTATAAACTTTGTATTATACGTCAACATTATTGGTATACACTTGCACATCGCTGAATGTTTATAAAAAATATTGTTAATTCGAGTCTTTGTTCTATTAGTTTTTTTTAAAAAAAGGAATAAGGTGTTTTCTGTATAGGTAATATTTCTAAACATAACCTTTACAGAAATAAACCGGCAAAACGTAGTATTTGTGATCGAGTTTAAAAAAACGTATTTGTGCAAAGAGTTTATTTAATTGGAGTATTTTAACAACACAATTTAAAAAAGCTATTTAACATTTGTGATAAATTTCCGGTTTAATTGTTGCTTCCTTCTCTTTTTTTGTAAGTTTCATTATAAATTAAATTAATAACAGGAACCAAAAATATCGTGAATCGGACCTTTTAGTGGATTATGTGATATATCTAAAATTCTATTGCACAAAACATTTTAAAATACCACGTATTCCTTAAATATAATGTAGTTTTTTTTATAATATTTTAACATATATGTCATAATATATTTAAAAATGTATTGCATGCAATATAATTTCAGATATATTATCTGGTATACATCTGGTATATTTTATCACATATTATCTTATTTATTTTGAAATATATCCCAACATCATGTGCGATATGTTTTACAAATCAAACAAAACCCCTTAGATTACAACAGATATCATTCGCCAAATCCCATGCAATATATATTTGTTCAATTTGGGAGGATGGTTAGTGGGTAGCAAGGGGAAAAGGGGAGAAAGATCAAGATAAATATACTTTTTACCTGCAGCATTAATGTGCATTATCCTCATGCAAATACGTAGTTTTCCACACACTCCGTATACCTGTCAAGCAATGGGTTATTTATAACCGAATCTACATGCATATTAATGGGTATTTTCTCAGGGGATGGAATCAATATGATTGCCAATATCAGACAGATTTTCTAACCTGGAGCTCTGCAGTCACCGGACTGCCAGTAGGGCATTCACAAACACACGAGTGAAAGTAAACAATGGCAGAAACATTACGAAACACTGGATGTTTGCAGCAGGAATCTGAAATGCCCCCTGCAGCAAGCAAATCTATAACAAACCATGTGCAATTCCAGTGTGTTTAAGAATCAATGGCAAACAGTGAATCGGAATCCAATGTTGGAAATAAATGCACCCTGCTGACAACGACATTGTTCCACAGGAAATTAGCTGGAGCTCCTCCGTGGACACGTGCATGTAGAAACAGGGGGTTAAAAGCTAAAGTGGTCCTGCCTTCTAATTCTGTGGCAGAGTGGCATAGGATCTTTGAGCTAGGAATGAAGTTGGTCCCTGGCAGAGAGTGGGTGCATAAGGCATTGTCAGACATAAAGGTCCATTACTTTTCTGTCATTCTTAAGTTGTCCATGCTCGTGTCTTACACGCAACATTTCATACACATCGCAGCGAATCAAACTGCCTGATTGACAAAGGTTTCCGACCCACTTGCCATGGGCATTGTTTCAACGAAATCAAAATTGCAAAGCAATTGAATTGAACAAAATAGCACTCTTTTCCTTGGCGAATTTAAAGAAAACTGATTCGACTTTGGGCATCTCATGGCTCTTTGGGAAATCTCGTTGAACATTTTCCAACAGAAACGTACGTCATTACACTTTTTAGAATGATTGAAATAATCACTAAATTAATCACATACGAATCAGATTTTTAAACACAATGTTAAAATTGTGAGGAACCTATCGAGCGGAATCAAAATTAAATAACAATGGAATTAATCAAATATCACGTTTTCTTAGCGAATTCAGTAAGTACATGTATTTGCATTGCAAACTGTAACAATTTCATCACATGGATGTGTACCGGAATATTGCAAAAATCTTAAAATGTTCCGCAAAATAATTTCGCATACAAAATTTATCATTGTTAAAGTCAACCTAGAAGGATGCCCACCATGAAGAAATTACACATTTCGGCTTTAAATACTTACTGTAATTGCTAAATTTATTTTGACCGTGTAATATTGATTGTCTACCAGGCACTGTGCTAGCTTTCATAAATTGATAATGTCAAAATTATTTGTGAAAAGTGGAATAAACATAAAAAAGACCGTTATGATCGCTCCAATGCCCATCTTCGGAGGTTTCACTAAAAAAAATCGATTTTGCATGCCGCATAATTTTTTATAATTTATTTAATTTTTACTTATTTAATAATTAATCCATTTAGAAATTAGGATAAAATGTGATTGCTAAATGTTTGAAGCAATTACTGAATACGTATTTGCAAATCACTGATACCAAAGAATTACTAAAAAATAATTAAGGTCGAAATGATGTGACTGCAGTGCATTTTGAAAATAAAAATAAAATCCCCAACTTATTTTTTATGAAACAAGGAAGAATTGGTTTCTATTTGTAGACGATGTAGATTCAAAACTTCTTTTCTTTTAAATAGGGAGATGCGACTTATTTACTTACAAATAACGCATCTCCAGACTACTTTCTTCGAAACGGATTTTTAAAATTTTCAGCCTCTCCATCAACGACTACTTCAAAATTCGTTATAACCACGTGTTTATTGTTGTCATCAGTAAGTTTTCTTCCTAGCAATAGGAAGAGTTGGACACCAAGTATCACTGTTTTTAGCTCTCAAACATATGTAACCGGTTGGCTTTTGAACACTTTTTTTTATTTGACTGCAGAGCCGCTGGGATTTTAGTAGATGGGAAGAAAGTCGTATAGGAAACGTCCTTCCATCGCCAATAAACCTAGTCTCGGATGACCAGCAATCTTGGCTGATAGTTCAAGAAAAACACCTTGGCGTGATAGCTATAGTCTTTCAAACACTTTATGTTAAGAAGAGGGAAATAAAAAGGCAAAAGTGGTTAGAAGAGTAGCTGGGCAAAAAAAAGTGGGCGAAATGGCGTTCGGACTTAATGGCTAACTGAACATCACCAGCGCCAAGATACAGTGAAATTCTTGCCATTTTTTTGTGACGAAGCAACCGAAATAGGTCCATCTAGGACGGAAATCGATTGTCTGTATCTCTCATTCGCTCTATATTCCTTCCCACCAAACTTATTTCAATTCCCTTTTAATCTTCTTTCAATTTTTCTACTTGTCCATATTACGACTACTTTACTGGATTCCATTTGAAAGTTACAAATGCACTGTGCACACTAATCTAAATTCTTCGGCATACGTCTGGCATGCATTTGTTATACGTGTTTTTTTTTCTTCTCAAAATAAAACAAAAATAGTCTTTAAAAGTCACTGGTCACATCAGCTTGATAATACTCCATGTTGGCCCTATTAAATCTGGTAGCGTTGCTATAAAAGCGATTACAAATTATGTAATTCAAGTTTGGAAATCGATCCTAAAAGATCTGACTTTTTCATCAAACGAAATCAATTTAGTTTTGTTCTTAGAATCGGTGAACATGTATTTATTGAAACAATTTAAGGATGCTAAACAACCGGGCATAAATCGCTTTTTATAAGGGTAATGATAAGGGGTGACAGGGTAGACAAAAAACCTTCCCTGACTAAGGAAAAATGTACAAAGTTAACTTTAAATTTACTTATCAGTTTTGCAATGAAATTGCAATCATCGAAACGAGCAGGGTTTTTCTGCTGCAAATTTATTACTAATCAATTATTACATAGAAGGACGTAACAAATTGCTGAATTTAAAAACTACATAATAAAAACATTACACATATAGCGAAACAGCTACTGTTTAAAATTAAATACTTATTGGATTTAGATTTTGAGCTTTTAACATTATAGACATCTTCAGATATCAAACGAAAAAAGCGATGTTTTGTCGTTTATAATACTACAATTCAACAACAACTTAAAAAGTTAATGATATATAGAATAAACGTTTTGCAATTTTACTCAAACCAGCATGTAAATATTTATCAATAAAATTACGCATTTTGCCACACATTTCAATTCTTGAATTATACAATACCAAATAAGTCCAACAAAACGAAGTTTGGGATATATTTCGATGGATTCAATTTGCAATATAGTGAAATAATTCAACACCTGGAAACAATGGAAAATTTAAGAGAAATGAATTAAACAATATGCACTTTTTAAATAATACGCTTAACTATACAGTTCATATCTCAAAATTCAATATGAATCATCTTTAGGTGTTTATACAATTTTTGCAGTTCTGTTTATAAATTAAGAGGTTATATGGAGCGGTTAGGTTAGAAGCAATGCAGTCATTTAAATATCAAAAGTAAGTTCGACGTTTGCTAAACAATGCAAAAATGTGCAATTTATAAACACCTCAAAATGATTGACAACATTTTTTTAGAATTGAATTGTGTATAATTATTTATTAGCAGTATTTATAACATTCATAACAGAAACATGATTGCAATTTAAATTCTCTTTAATTTAATTTTAAATTTTTGTATTATTTTCCATCATTAAATTATTTTATTGCAACAAATTTGACATCACCGAAACACGAAATGTCAAGCAGGGCATAAACACGTATGAAACACGTTTAGTATGTGTTTATTAGCGTATTTTTTAACGTAATTATGCTTTTTAAGTGGCAGGTACGTTCGTTAAGACCTGGTCATAACAAAACGCACGCACATCTGTGTAAGATTTCACAAAATTGATCATTGTGAAAACTGCTATTTGGGGAAACGTTGGATCAGATCGACGTCGATGTGCTCAACTTTTGCACAGTTAATTAATGCTAAACCGCACGAAGGACGAATAACAATGGTCGATAAACTGCGTCCCAATAAAACACATGCCCCAGGATAAGTTGGAAAAACAGCCCAATGCATGTCATTGTTATGACACACAACAGCGTGGATATTTTCATTATCAAAATTGCGCAGACGAGATAGATCCCCGTGCAGCTTACAAATATCTACGGGCGAACAATATTTCAATTTTATTACCGGCACAAAAGAGAAGAAGAAATAAGTTAAGAAAATTGAAGCCGCTAATGGTGGTGCAAATGCGCCATTAATGCAATCATTTGCATACGATTTGCATGAATTGCACGCAAACTATGGCATCGATGGCGAACTTGTATTTTTCGCCCAAGAGATATTGCATGGCATCTACTATTCGTACACAACAAGCCTCGTTATTAATTTCGATTTTATGCGTAAGAAAAAAACCATTACCGGCGTAAATATATATTTATATATTTGACATTTTAATAAAACTGACACGTGTTTCGGTCGAGCGTTAAAAAAATTGGGGATTTTCAAAAAAAAATATATATAAAAATGTCAACGTGATTAATTATTCTATTAATTCTCTTAATTGTTGATGATAAGGGTGATTTAATCAACGATTCACACTATAAGAGCGAATATGTCATGATGTTGTAGTTTGTAAATACGAAAGTTGGTTGTAAAATGTATTTAAATTCTTAATAATTCAAAATACTGTAGCAGTTGAATTTATCAATTCACGTTTTGAATTTGAGTTGCTGAAAAATACTAGTGGGTGAGCATACTGTATTTCAAAGAATGTAAATCTTCTGAACTAAAATTCATTTGAACTCAGAATTAAATTAATAAATCACATTAACATATAAAATTTAACAAGGCTACATGAACAATACCAATTATGAACCACATTAAAAATCATAAGAATGTATTAAAACGACAAATCCTTACATTAATTAAATTATATATAAATATTCTGACAAACAGAAAAATACAAGAGAGCACTTATCACTCTACGGTTAAGTGCAGATACTTCTCTTAAAAATATAATTAGATCTTGTTCAAAATAAAAAAAGCATTATGTAAAGTATTTCAAGAAATCTTTACGAAATGTTTATCAGTAATTTAAGACATTTTTATACACAAACAAACATACACAACATGCCAACACTGACTTCTGAAATGCTTTCTGAAATTTGGCTAAATCAATTATAAAATACGTGCATTAATGTTTATTATTTCTTCATTCATTGCTCATAAAAAGCAGATTTTTCAACATTTACTACACTTCAATTTGTCCAAATTTTGAAACCGATTTTGTGATTTTTTAACTTATTCTTAGTCAGATAAACGTCACTAGAGAAACGGATATTTCAAGCTAAATCATTTTTCACTAATCAAATTATAATTTCATGGAATTATTTGTAGATGTGATTTATTAAAAGATGTTAGATTACTATACTGCGGCGCTATTTAATTTTTCAAGCCAATATTTCAATTTTTCTAACCTAAGTAGTCAGATTAAACATATGCTGGCTTTATATCAGTTAAAATTAGACTGATTGAACGCACACTGGTATTACAGTCTGACACGAAACTGGTGTTGACTCATTGCTTGAATTATCACTTAATTTGCAGGAATATTTCGATATCCACCATCAACAGCACATAATGCGTTATTTACACGACTAACGTGTGGAGCGAAAAACTAAGTACATGAAAAAAAATATCAATAATCTAGCACCAGATACGTTCCTTTTAAGGCGATGATTAATAAATCGTCGATAAAAGGCAACGACTTAGGAAATCTGTTTTCTTTATGAGCGATAATCGTATGATTTACGGATAATTGAACGTTAATAGGTTAATGTTCGAAGCAAGGTTGCGAAATCAATGTTTGGAAATTGGCTAACTCACTTCTTGACGTTAACATAATTGTTTAATCGAGCTAGAAAATTGCGTTGCATTTTCATTAAGTAGTTGCGAAAAATTAAAGCGCGGTTCAATTACCCAAAAATAAATCGAGACGCACACATCAAAATAAACGTCTTTTTAACGGCAAAATCATCGATTTATTTTCAAATTAATTTCTCATAAATTGGCTGCTAATTGTTACTTGCGCAACGTTTTACATGTAAACGATTTGTTCAGATTGTTGTTTTCGCATGAAAATGCACAAATACATGCACGCTGAACATGTCGTATATTCATGTACATGGTTTTAATGATATATGGGAATTTTAATTTTTAATTTTAAAAATAAAAAAAATTGATTACGATTGTTGAAAACATTAAACTATAACGCTAAAATAAGTCGAACGAATGCACAATTGTATGATTTTAAATTTCAAAATAGACTCATCTACATCGTCTGTCTATGATGCAATGACAAATAAAAATTAAAATGTCTGATACATATGTAATATTATGCATAACCTACGTACAGAGTATGTAGTTTTCAGATCATATAATCATTGCCTAATTATTACGTTAATTATTACAATTAATGTTTAATTGTAATCAAAGTGCCTATGTTCTAAAAATCCTAGCACTGATTTGTTCTTCTAATTTGTACAACTCCACATTAAAGGTAAAAAACTAATTTGTACACACATTACAGACACAAACATTTACATGTATAACTTGTGTGTCAGCAATTAGCAGTTCCCCACAGTTTTCAGTGTACTGGATATAAGTAGGTTTAATTTAAGAAATTTAAACGTATTTCAGCTAGATATATTCATAATATATTTTGACCTCTGGCAATGGATGACAGCAAAACATCATTTTTGACAAATAAGTCACTCAAGTCATCTGCATCTTAGAACATAAATGTATTTTTAGTGACTTTTTCGTGTTTAATGCCTTTTAATCAGAAAAGAAAGACTAATGAGCGACGCCTTGAATGGGACACGATAACAATTTCATTAAAATAACTCATAAAAAAACCCATTCACATGCACATGCTATTTAGTGAATTAGAGATCGTTTTTGGCAGGTTTGACTGTACCCAGTAGCTTATACTTTGGCAGAACCCTAAAGACAGGACGTACACAATTGTTGACACTTCCGTATTTAGTCCTTTATCTCGGTTATTGTGAACTACAACCATTCAATGTATTTTAAACGCATTTTAATGTACATGTGTTTTAAAACTTGATTACAGCGGATCATGTTTGCAAAGCTTTTTTTCTCCGATTCACTTGGCTCAAGTTGAATATTCGATTGTTAATCGAAATCCGATCTTTAAAGATCCTCTTTATTCGGTTGGCTGTGTGTTAAACAATAATTAGATGGGAGGCAAGAGGCCTTATGCCGGATTTATAATTCATAAGTGAATCCCAGCGTCATGTTAGTTGCCCTTACAAATTAGAGCGTTAAGTCGTGCATCTTGCATTGTGGTGGGCTCTATGAGCCCCTGGTGGATTTTTCTTCCTTTTCCCAATATCCAGCTCGGATTAAATTTCGGAAAGCCAGAGCCAGGGTCCCCCATCAAGGTCCGGCCCTACCCTGAGCAAGCCGGAAAATGTATTAGGTTTTAGCTCGGCGATGGCTCATCATCAATTCCCCCGGGGATTCGCCATCCACTTGGCATTTGTTTTAATTAGAAAGTGGAAATGAGAAGAATTACACTACAACGGCACTTTCACTTTCATTAACGCGGATATTCGCGCACACTTCTTCTTGCATCATTTGGCGAAAGTGAGACACAAAGAAAATATAAGTAAAAAAAAAATACGGAGTAGAGAAAACAATGGCTCAATTTGCCTTGACCTAGAAGCCTTTGCCAGAAATGCATGAAGGCTGAATGTCAAAAACACACGTAAATATTTGGTTCAGGAAATATACAAACGATGAAAAAAAAAATGATAAGATCGAAAAAGACATATTTGCATAAACAAAACGTACAGACTACAGAAGTATAATTTCACTTATAGCCATATGTATGAGCTCTCTATTGTAATTATTTTAGATGATATTACGTATGGCGTTTGTTTTGTTGGAAAAAAAACTGGTCGTATTTTTATTTGTAAATTAAAGCTTTTCGTATATCGTATGGATATAATGGTTTTAATATTGCTGGTTTCTGTGGTGATTTGAGTAATATGGCACCATTATATGTAGGACATAAAATCATAAGGTCGTAAGGGCCAGACCCCCTACCTCTCCAACTCCTTTTTTTAAAAAAGGTAGTGTTTTTAAATTGCAAGGGCATTGAAGGGGCCATTGAAGGCGACAGACACCTCATGGGCTTGTTTAGTGAAAATTTTCTTGTCCTTCCACAGGACATAATGCTCATGTGAAACACCAGCTTGTAGAAGTCAATACCTGACTATTTCGTGATTTGATGGGAAGTGCAGATATCCATGAGAAAATGATAAATATTACTAAAGAAACACACTTAGAGAGGGTTAAATCCATTTACACATTTGCAGTTAGGAAGCATACATAAATTACATCAACTAAGGGCCGATTGCACCATTGTAGGTTAAATGAAAGGTTAGCTATCCTGGGGTTACCCATAACCACAAGTTAACCTAACGGTTAATAGGAAATTATTGCACCATTTTACAATAGAGATTTTTAACCCAAGGTATTTTCAACATGGAGATTGCCAGTTGCAGCTAGTAATTCTTGGAATATTGCATAGTATTATAAACCTTAGGTTAATCCATGGTTAATATCTAGCCTGCTGTGGTGCTATGCGTTCTCTTGGCTAACTAGAGGTTTACCTTATGTTTTGCTTAACCTTTCTCGGTGCAACCCGCCCTAAAAGGAGGGAATTCATTCGATTAGCATTGTTTTCATAAATATAAATGCCAGAATGGATACTAACCTTCACTTACCCAAAAAGAGCTGGGTGCAGCCCGTTAACCACAAATCGAAACAAAAATCCATATTAATTTATGAATCCATTACCGTGTTGCTCGAAATCCGCGAATTTATCATATTCATCCGCCTTCAGGAAAAACGGCTAATAAAATTAAGACGAGCTTATCGACATCTCATTTGGGTGTCTCGTAAAAATAAGGGGGGGGGATAAGTGAGGGCGAACGAGATTTATGAATAAACGACATTTAAAATATTCGCCTTCGGAGGCAGATTGTTGTCGCCGCTAATTTATGCATTCATTAATTAAGATTGTGTTTTCTCCAATTAGCCTCGGTTACAACGTAAGACGCCGAGCCCTCCCATTTCGACTGCCATCTCTTTTTCCATTACTTTCAATTTACGTTCAGATAATGCCGACACTTGAATAAATTTTTGCCGAACACACACACAAAGGCTTCTCATATTCCTTGTCTTTTGAGATGACATTAATTCCTGCTTTTCCTACGGTTTCCAGGCACTAAAGGCTCTGAAGAAAAGGGGGTTAAGACGCTCTTGAGGAGCAACACCAAGCCGAGAGAAAACAGTTTGGGAAAACCATCTGCACTAAGAAACAACCGGCATTGAATTGCTCATCGATTTTTCCACCTTGATTCTGAGAATTGATTGTTTGAAGTGAGAAAAATAACATCATCAAAGCAATTTGTTTGTTTTTTCTATCTTGGGTGTATCTGCCATATGCCATATGTTATAAGATGCAAATGCCCATATGGAATATATGCGTACATATTCGTAATATATGTCACAAACATATTAGTGAATATATAAAAATATATTTTTGTTTAAAACACTTAATTAAAATATTCCTTATTGTGAATTTATTGAAAACAATGTGCGCATTGTTAAACTGCATTGTTTAATATTTTATACTATTCCTAAACGATTAAAAACGACTCTTGCAATCGAGTTATTTATATCTTAGATTTACACAAAATATCATACATAATTCTGAAATAGCCAGTGGTTGGAGTACTCGATTCTCAAGTACGTGGTGGGTTCTGGGTTCGATTTCTACCGAAAGGTTTTTTTTCGGATTCTGATATATTTAACGTATATTATTCATATATGATATTCGGCCAATTTTGATATGTTTTCAATATGTGGACAACACATTCTAAAATGTATTCTCCATATTTTGTTTTTCCAAATGATTGGACTAAGTGAGAAAGTCGTACCAAATAAATTGTAGTCTTTTGTTGAGTGATTTCATGCAAAAAAACAGTGAACATATTTCTGTTAAACATTACATAAAATAAGGTTGTAAATGTTTATAAATCTGTAATAACTGTTTAAATAAAATAGTGACTTTTTAAGTATTGTTATTTTTATATATATCATACAGGTTGGCAAATTTCAAACATTATTGTTTGGAATTTATAATTTATGAAGTTTGATTACAATTAAATCATAATTATAAGATTTGACAACAAGACAATCTGTACATATATTACATGTATGTCGTTACATCTGCAATGTATATATATCAGATATACAGGCATATGACAATGTAAATATTAATTTCGTTTTTTATTTTTTGTAAAATTTTATTTTTCTTAACTTTTTTACCTTGGAATAATTCCTACAGTTATTAATTGACGTTTTTCACAACAATGTTTTGAAAGAAAATTCTTAATAATATCGCAGGAGTTTTTTTTACATATTTAAAATTTCATATATTTTGTCCTAATCTGTTCCATTTAATTTTTTATCAACTTTTCAATAATCTATAGTTTCTATTTAAACCATAAAGGATAGTTTGGTTTTCAATAGTCATACGCATTTCTTAAAACATGCACTTTTTTAAATTTTAATTTTACATGAATTTTTCATTCTTTCGTAAAATTACAAAGCATTGTCACCACTGGGCTAACAATGTCTTTACCCGTATTTCTGATTATTTTACGATATGCAGTTTTCAACTTTTTCACACAAACAATCGCTGGTTTATTCGCTTTTTCATAATTTTATTAAATCGCGAATACTTTTTTTGAACATTTTCTTATAACACATGATTAAAAATCATATTAAAAGTAGTTAATCAGTGGACGAAAATGCCTGAAGCACTATTTTTTTTAAAAATTTTTTTTTTAAAAGAATATGTGCCGTACAAGTGCTCACCGATCTTATTCTCAAGTAATGAAATTTTCGCTTTCACACAAGTATGAAAAGGGTTGAAAATCTATCTTAATACCGAATCTCGCGGGAGATTTCCGGTACTTTCCAGAAATTATTAAATATGTTCATGACGAATAAATCCGAATGAAAAATGTAATTGGGGCGTTTGAGGAGGGCGTAATGTCTAGTGTAGCAAGGTGGTAATAAAGGCGATTTTCACTGCCTCCAATTTTAAGGCTCTTGTAAACAGAAACCCAATTTCCCCCGGTTTCAGATTGAAATTAATGCTTTGAGCATCGCTCACGGAATCCTATAGCATCATAAATGAATTATCACGCGACTTAAAACCCACTCGCAATCAAAATATACAAATTGCGAGGGTTGAAATCCGGAGATTTATGCTGAGCTTCAAACGACTACCGAGTCAAACGAGTTTTGCACGAATCCAACAACGATGATTAACACGTTAAGACTTAAAATTGTGGACGACTAAATACCCCTCACCAATAGCAATGCTGCAATTTCAATTTTCAACATCTGATAAAATCTTATCACGCAGCGGAATTAGGAAGAGAATGTGTTGTCGTTTACACTAATTTCAAAAATAAAAGTACGCGGAATATCTAACCCTTCAAGAGTGGTTTTTTAAAATCAAAATTGATGAAGGTTAAATGATGAAAGAATAAATGAAAGATGAATTAAAATACAGATTACAGATTAAATGCCAGTTAAATAATTCAAGATTAAATGATGAAAATGATGTAAGTTAAATGATTAAGGATTAATGAAAATTAAATAAAAATAAAACGATGAAAGATATATTAAAATGTAAATCAAAAAAAGATTAAATGTAAGTTAAATTATGACAAATTAATTGAGATTAAGTGAATGAAAATTATTAATTATTACACGAAAATTGAACGATGAAAGATTAAATGTAAATAAAATGATAAAAATATTAATAATGAAAGATTAAGTGAACAATAAATGATGAAAGATTAAAGAAATGATGAAAGATTAACTACTTATAGGTAAGTTAACTAACAATAAAATTATTCTAATTAATGATGAACTGTAGGTTATAATCACATTCTAATTGCATCTTGCAGTTTTCGATTAATAAGGATAATAATTATTCAGATAACTTATCTATTATTGACTGGTTAAAGTTTAATAACAACGCACATCCAGACACACGAGAATGCACCTTTACATCTTTTAATTATTGTTTTAATTGCTGTTTTGATGCGTTGATCGACAGTCGAGTTTGTGATTTTCACAACATTTAATTTAACTCTGCTGAATTAACCACATAATTAAAATTCATTGTATTATTGTAGCAATAATTCTTAAATTAATGAAGTTATAATTATCAGCGAACTTTAGGCTTTAATTCCATTTTAACTTTAATTTATTATTTGAAATGCATTTTACAGCAACGCGTGGGTTTAATTAGGATTTTAAACGCCGTTCTGAAAATGTTTATCGGTTTTGATAATAATCATACACACAATAATTAATTTGACTGCGACGAAATGACGATTTTTAAAACGTTAATAACAGTACAAAGCAAGCATTGTTCTACGTATAAACTAACTACAACCTATAATTTTATTCCTGGCCAGTACCAGTGTTTAGCCAATTACGATAATTATTAGTTAAATTAACCATGTGTCTTAGTTTTAAAGGTGAACAACGTCATTACAAAATCACGTTACGATGATTAATAAATGGTCAATAATCCAGTTTCAGGCCTAAAATACATAAATATGACCTACGGGAAAGTTTATTGAAAGAAAATTAATTTTAATCACCTGTTTATCAGCAATAGAAGTAAAAAAAATGTGCTGTTACGAGTTGACCCAGATGGAAAAAGTAATACCGTCAATATACTGACATGTTTGAATAATTCCATATATGGTTAGACCAGATATTGCCACATATGGACGTAGAAGGCCACACTAACGTATGCCCATTCATATGAATATATATCAATAAATTGTTTATACATGTTTGCGTCCTTAAAATCCTTATAGGCCCACACACGTAAGTATAAATATATCCATATATGTTGTTATACATCACCATATACATGCATGCCAACATATTTACAGATATACTCATATACATTATTATACATACATGTAGTTCGTTTTTTCCTCAGTTCTATTGCTAATAAACAGAAAAAAAATTTAAAATGTATGTATGTATACGTATTTCTGCATGACCATATCTGAAAAATATTAATGCAGTTACCGATTTCAACATTAACATATTATTTATATTGTAGTAATGAGATAGCTATTAGCAAAAAACGGAATACACTCCAGATATGGCCAGGTCTGCAGCAATATAATGTATGGTTTTATGCTCTGTTACATAAGCCAACTTAAAGCCATGCAGAGCGATGTCAATATGGACTTTCAGATGGCTATATATGGCTCATACTGATGGCATTTGCAACCCCATATTTTGCCATATCGAACTTTTCCACCCGGGACAGAAAATCTCACATTATAGACGGGATACGTAATCCAGTCGTGATTTTTCAGAGCACAGTAAATTTCCAGGCATGTGCATTTTTAAATTTACAAACCCCGCAGCTAATTACGCATTCACCTTAGATTTGGTTTCGGTAAATATTTTGTTTCTGTAAGCACAGCCCTGAAACTCGAGCAACGGATTGAAAACAATAAATATTCATTACACAAATATTTTCACTCGGAGCTAAGCTACTTGTGCAATCGCCAAGAAAGTGGGAGGGGGGGGAGAGAAGTGTGGCGAAAATTGTACAAACTTCAAAATATTTAGATGCATTCAGCAGACAGGATTTGGAGATCATTCGTCCTTCCCATTTACTCTGCGAAATGATTGCTTATTTTTCCGTCTTTAGGAAGTGTATTTAGACTGGCAACACATTGGGCAAGGCTGCAAGAGTTCAGTGACGCCATTTGCCCAAATTTTCAAAATTACACACCAGCTGCACACAGACTTATTCGACGTTTAGCTTTTCACGAAACCGCAATTCCCAGGCCCTGGAGACAATTTCGGAGGAATTATTTCCCTTAGTCTATCTACTCTGGATGGCGAAAATTCTTTGCAGTAAATCAATGACAACAGGCAGCATTTGCCTCTTATTTCTAGCCCATTTCTAGCCCTGGTATATTTCTCCTTTTCCCCCTATATTTACCTAACAATGGACCATGGATCGTTTGGAAAAACATTGGTAAACGTCACGATTAATTCGCCATCTGTACACGAAATAAGACAGGGGAAAGAAGGGGGACTAGGGGGAGATGCCATTAAGAAACCGTTTGGAATAATGTTATTTTAATACACTATTAGTAAGGACAACAGAAATCCGCAAATCTGAAAACAGACTGAAACAACTTTTTTTTTTTTTCGATATCGTGCAATTGGATTTGTGGTCATTAAATCGGATTAGTGGGAGAGAATGTTTTTCTTCGTTTTCCCACATGGAAATAGTGCGAGTGTTGGTCAAACACGTTTGCTACACCTCAAATTTCGTGTATAATTACAATATATGTATTTTGTATAATTGCAGTAAAAGGCATACGAAAACAATTCAATTGCCTTTTTATATCAGATTCGTATATGATTCTGAGCTTTCATATTGCTTTTCGAAAAAAATGTATATAATTTTATCGAGGTTAACATATAATCATAAAAAAATATTAGGAATAGTATGGATGAACATGCAATATATGCATAATATTAACGTATAATCAAATTGAACATCCATGTATTACTTTTGTAATTTTGAAAGTAGCATTTCGTATCCAAAATGTACACAAAACGTATTAATCGCACTTTTCGTATTGTCTACCAGGTTTTCTGAGTTTTAAGTTGCGTAAATGCATACAGTACTATATATTAGAGCTTATGTCGGCATTTGCAATAAAAATGTATTAAGTTAACGTATAATCAAATTAAACATCCATTTATTAATTTTGCACTTTTCTTATTACCCTATAAAACCTAGACTGCGTTAAATTCATTAATTGTTCGCACATATTGTTTTATATTATTTAATATTTTTTTTAATATTACATTTTTCTTTTAGGAAACCTTAAACATTTCAATTTAAAGCTGGTTCTATTGTCCAAACATGTATACGCAAGCATGACAATTTTGCATTTAAATTTAAAATCGTTGATTTCTAGCATATACTACTACCATCTACTAAAATTTATGATCGATTGAAATTAAAAATCAATATCAGTGCTGATTCTTTTAAACCAATACATTTCCATATTGTTTATGCATTTTTACTTTCTTAAAGTAAGAAAATTACAAGGCTGTTTAACTTTCTCAAAACTGAAATTATCGTTTTTAAAGATCTCTAATTAAAGATTACACGATTAGCATTTAAAATAATTCAGGATTAATTGCCTAAACATCTGAACACCAAGATCAAAATAGCGTCAAGTAGATTTGATAAGTTCAAACAAATTCCACTGAGCTCGATTATATTTAATAATACATGCAGGTTAACGATTCTGACATCCCGATCGCCTTTTGCTCCAAAATATTAAGAAGAGTATGAATGAAGATGACCTTTCGTCTAAATAGATATCACTATCAAAATTGTGAAATCTGCTGCATGTAACTGCAAGCTTACATTTTTATTCAAAACCATTTTTGATTTTATTCATGATTTCTCCGTGAATTCACATTAACATTTTGACCCAAGAAAGCTGGCTCAGCATTTTCTCACAAACTATTAAAGGTAGTACAAATTTTCTTCGGATAAAATATATTTTGGTTTTTTTTCATCCCCCATCCCTTCACCCCTGCACACTTTATATTCATAGATTCCGTTATAATGTACCAGCGAACTTATAGTATTTCATCAGTCAATCACATTTTCATCAACTATATCAATAGATGCGAGGCCTAGGCACCAAAATGCGTTTTTGCCAGATTTCCCCCCCTATTGCACACGACGACTATATTCATAATGCAGCAGGACAGGATGAAAATAATTTCGTTTCCTATGGCAGAAGAAAGGGAAATGGCACCCCCGTGTTTCCCATTCTTTTCCACATTTTTCATATATGAAGCCATTAACATGAAAGGAAAATGCATTGTGGCAGAATGAGATTTGACAGGGCTTCTCACCTTATGAAATTTTACGTCTAAATATAAGAATGTAGAAGCGAAATAGTAGGGCACAAAAAAAAATCAAGAAATGGGCCAGGATTATAACCAAGAAATGATCAGAAAAAAAGCTGCTAATATCTTTGGAAGCAAGCCTGGATTTCGACTTAGTGTGTTGTCAGAAATTTCGTCGGACACAAGCCACACTATTAATATCTAGGAGAAAGATATCCACCATTTCGTATTTATCCGTTGTGATATTGGCCTGAATAAACATTGCGAAGTGCGATTGTACTGACCATCCCAAAATACATCTACTGGCATCAATAAGAGGCTTCTGAAGCAGTGAAAACTTAAAAAGTTCAAATATAAAATGTATTAGGTTGTACAATAGTACGCTATTTATCTATGTATTTATGGGTTTGACAGCCAAGAGTACAATGGAATATAACCAAAGTTAAAATATTTTTCTTACTTGTTTCTATTTGAAAAATAACTTTATGACCTTTAAAAATTCTAGCAGAGTTAGATCTGAAAAAAAAGCACCAAACAGCAGTAGTAAAACTTTGCTTATACTATAGATAGGTATATTATAGATGGCTGAAAATGTACCATTGTATTGACTTTTTAATTTTAATTTTAATATGTTATAAAACATGCGAATGCCTTAAAGAATAATGCTTATTAAATTAAAATCAATAAACATTAATAAGCGAATTACAAAATGCATTAAAATTTAAATAATGTTTGAACGACAAAACTACAATGTGACTAAATATTTCGACCTATAATCTGCGTTTTCATCAAGTTTAAAATCCATTTTTATCTGCTCACAAGTTATATTTACACTTTGACCATTGCAGCAGGTTTGCTTTTCCAAAATATACAAAAAAAATTGAAATAAAACCACATATTATCTCATTAGTAAATCCGCAATTGTATCGCACACTGATACACATTGGCAACAATTTATAATATTAAAAATATTCAGTCCATATTAGTTAAGTTTGCATCTGAAACTAAAAAAATGGATTATATTCTGCAGGTAACGATAAACTTTGTTGAAATTTCTATCATGCCCGGACCGATTCATTAAATTAAATTTCGATACGGAGTTATTTTTTAAATTTCCAACTTTAGACACCAGGCCAAATGTAAATAATTAGGGTAAATTGACAACTAGACTTCAAATTTACCCTTTTGTTTATTAATCTAAGTGTCGAAACAGCTATCAGTCAAAGTTTGAGATTTGCCATATCGATCTTGACATCTCAAATTTACCTCTTTTCATCCCCTAATTTTTATAAAGCATGATCTCAAAAAAAAACTGCGATAATGGCACAAGTGCGCGAGGTTATGAAAATCTGCTGATCATTTCATAAAAGCTATCATTTTTTAATAATTGTTTCTGGAACTGATTGGTTCCTTCGTCGTTTGATATGGAGTTATTTTTAAGAAAATTGAGTTTTCTGTCTCTCGGGAAATATTGATAACGTTGTTGGCGCATACGCGACGCATTTTATACTCAACCATTATAGATCAAAGGTGAATTAGGCACAGTTTTACGACACAAAAGTGAGAGAAGTTTAATGTCTATCTCACACGAAATCGTGCCTAGAATTTCAAGTGGATCCTTTTTTTTTACTTTTTGCGAAAATCATGACGGAACGCTGAAAAAGCTAATGAATTCTTGGAAAATAATCAATAGTCATACAATGGATTCACGTATGAAACATTTTCTAAAATATATCTTTAACAGTAAGGTCGTACACATTAGCATCATTAGCGGTATTTATTTATGTTTATTAAATATCTAGCACGGATAATAATAATAATAATGGCATAAGTATACATTTATATGTACGTGATTCTTACTTTAAATACAATTTTATGACTACCAAAAATGAATAATGAGTCCAATTTTGCCATACGAATTAACATATAATGATTTATTTTAATTAACTTTGCAATATTAAAAAATATATTGTCACTACATGCATGGAATTGAATAATTTACAGTTTAGTATCGTGAATACCTTTTGAATGTAAAAACGATTTTTCAGATTTATAAATATGTATTAAAGACTGACTTTTAATTTCTAAATGTTAAAGTTCTGATGCCGTATGTTGTGCAAATTACGCTTTTTTAAGCTTATTATTACAAGTTTATAAAATGGTTTGATTAACCACATTTTTATTTTCTGGAGTGCAAAGCCAGAATTTTAAATCATTAATGATTTTCCCTCTTATAAAGCCATCTATTTTCCAAATGATCACAGTAATGGCACAGCTAGAGTATAGGCAGAATTTTTTTCAAAAAGTCATTGACTTTGAGTACATGGATTTCCGAAACCCTTTTAAAATATTCATGGTCATTTGTTAAGTTTGCAAATACATATACAATCCAGTCTAATGCATATGCAGTGCTCTATTGGATTAACTTGAGTCTTGATGGATTACCACCCTGTCGATTAATCATTAAGTTTCAACAGTTTTACATCTTATTCGACATTCTAATTTTTTACACTCATTAAATAAAGTAATGCTTGCTAAGAAATTTAATACAAACAACGGTTTTCCGTGTATAAATGAAGGCTAAACCTTAGAAATAAATATTTTAAAAAAGCTTAGTATTTTTAGTCAAATAATACCTATTATAACAGCTTTTCCACACAATTTAATTAAAAGGTTACATTTCCTTAAATTTAGCGAGGCGTGCCACAAATACTAACATTCCAAGTTAACAATCAACTCAAAACTATCTACATGTAGATTCAAACAACCCATAATCACGATAACCTTCATTAAATAGATCTTATAAATTAAGTCAAATATGTAAGTACTTCTTCCGGAAATATTTGTACGAGCACCCTGTACCCTGACTCGATATAAATATGAATCCTCTCTTTTTAACACGCTGCTTTAAACCATAACTAAGAATTGATTCAATTTGGCTCACTAGCATTTAAAAAAATCTATGCTACAAAATCCATCGACATGAAGTTAAAATAAAATACCCCACTAAAATGTTAATAAGCTCTTTGAAAATGATGTTTTTCTTTTATTGCCATGAATGTCGTCTCTTGTTAGCCATTTCAAGGATCCTTACTCACATTATCGTTTTCTTTTTATTGTCATTCTGGGGATACCATTTTTACGCAGAAAAAAAGCTTATGTTTTGTAGGTCATGGTGAAACAAACCACAGTTTCAGAAAGAAAAAATTAGGAGCTATTTAATAAATGTTTTATTAAAACGAAGGACAATAGCATTCAAATTATCGTTCCCCAAGCAACAATAAAAATACAAAGGAATTGTCTCTTTTATTTAACATTTTTTGGCCATAATGTAAACGGTGTCTTGCGTGTAAACAGTAAAATTATACTAGAATGACTCCGAAATTTTTGACTGAGGCATAAAGTGAGAGCAAAACAGAGTAATGTTTATCTCGTAATCCATTTTGATATAGCCTGTCATTTCGGACGCTTTTGACTTGTTTAGTTCAAAGACTTGACCCCAATGTATATTGCAATTTCGATTTCCTAGAAAAAAATTGAAAAAACAAAACCTAGGGTGCATCGTGCTAGACATCGATGAACTCTTTATGTTTATTCGAATTGGCTTTTACACAAAATGGTTGCTAAATTCATATCGAAAAAACACCTTTATACAATTTAATTTTGAGGGTGTCCCATAAATGGTACCGTTAAACTCACAAACAGCAATAATAATTTTTTTCTGTACGAATAAACCATTTTAGATATTGGTTGTTTATACGTAACATCTCAACAGAAAAATGCTTGAAGAGAACCTACTTTTCAGAATAATGATTTATAAGTATATCCTTTAAGACAAACGCATGTCCTATTTCTGTCCGGTTAGCAATACTAATTTGCTATGGTTAGTTTTTAAGGGTCCCAAGTGTATATTGCGGTCCCTTGTAGGTAAGGAAACCATTGGATAATTAAGGACATTAATGCAGCCGACCTACAGGGGCAGAACGTTTTGCCTTTGTATAAAGATAAATGTTTGCTATTTTTCTATTCTGTTTAAAACCACAAATTGGCTCACATGTAGTTAAGATTCTAAGGATCTTAACGGTAAGGTCCTAATGATAATAAGTCTAAAAATCTTCTATTCCCCTTCACATGCTTCCCCATGTAGGTTAGCAATCCATACAATATTTGCAGATGTTACATTATACCGACCTACAGGGGCAGCACTTGTATTTTTTTTCCTCAAAATTATCTTCTATATTTTAGATCTATTTCCTACGAATGTACATGTAAATAGTTGTCTGTCTAATTGTCAATATTCTTTCTCATTAATAGCTTTTCTTACTTACGTACATGCAGCAATATCTACAGGGCATTGTTTTAAATGCAAATTTCTTTAAAATTTAAAGAGTTGTTAACTTTTTTCACTGATTTTAGGCATGTTTATGGCGCCCAGCGATCAAATTCCCATACATCATTGCCGGCCTCACGGTGTCTATAAATATGGGTTTAACTGATGCCCTCAAAGAGGATCCGACGCTTATTCAGGAGCCATCATTACAGGCGTCCACAATTAATTTTTTAGTTAATTAGGCGGCGGGTAATGCAAAGTGGCATTCATGTTTTCACCATCCTCCTCCTTCCCCCTTTAATCGTCTTCTTAGCAACATTAAGGATTCTGGTCAAGTCCTTTGCAGAGATTGAAAACTACATGTCGAAAATCCCTCCAGTGCGGCCACAGTGTAATCCCATGCAAAACCCAGTTTGCAAGAACTTAATGAGTCGCAACTTTAAGCGCAGGCGACTTAAACTTAATAAATTATGGGAAAGTGCAACCTGTGATTATGCACATTAAATAAAAGTGTCCTGAAAGTGCAAAGTGTCAAGCCGGGCTTACTTGGCACGCAATAAAGGGGCGACGACGAAAGCCACCAGATGCAAATATGGCAATCGCTAAATACAGAAATGGGACATGGAAGCATCCGTGCATCGTAACCAATTTAAAATGTTTATTTAAGAATTGCATTAGGTAAGAAACCTGACTTCGAAATGTCTGCTATAATTTATCAAGTTGAGCGAATATGCACATGAACGAATAATGAATATCAATGAGCATCAACTTTTTGTGTTCGACATGCTACGTTTTAAAATGATGATCAAAATGAGAACTTTCAGACATTGCAATTTAATCAATTATTTTACATTATCCTACGAAAATAAAATGAAAAACACGGCGGTTTAATGATCAAATTCGATTTACAACGGTCATCCATAATGAAACCGAAGCAACACGTGTGAGGTTATCAAAATTATGATTAAAATTTAATGATCATTTCTTGTCATTAATTCGTAGAAGATTCAGGTTTTTCTTTATAAGTGCTAAAATTGGAAATGTTATAAACTCAAACAGCACGGTTAATTTGCTTAAACACAATCAGTATAGGACAACTATGATATTTCGTCTTGTGTTTATTCATAAATGGTTTAGTGCAAGGGGGCTCTCGAGACTACCAATTTTAAAGTTCAATCCAGAATTTTTTTGGAAGGTCAGAATAAATCAACAATTTGTGTAATTTTTGCCTTATAATTTGGTAAATCATTCAGAGCTATAAAATCCCCTGACATGTTAAACAATTTTTAAGATTTTTCTCACTTCCCCAGGTTTCCCAGTCAGTTAAAAAATCCCTTGACTTTCCCAAGATGCCCAGATTTCCCAGGTTATTGTGTTTATTTATAAATGGTTTAGTGTAGTGGGCTTTTTTAATCTACTACCAATTGTCAAGTTCAAATTTCAAGTTTTCAAGTTCAATCCAAAATGTTCTTGGAAGGTCAGAATGAATCAAAATTTTCTGTAATTTTTGCCTTATAATTTGGTGAATTATTCAAAGCTATAAAATCCCCTGTCATGTTAAACAATTTTTAAGATTTTTCTCACTTCCCCAGGTTTCCCAGTCAGTTAAAAAAAATCCCCTGACTGTCCCAGAATTCCCAGATTTCCCAGTTTCTGTGGGAAGCCTGAAATATGCT
>JAQIXS010002115.1:0-24675 GCA_034700785.1 Rossiulus vilnensis
AAATGATTCGGGACTTGATTAAAAGTTTGAGTTAGCGGATTATTTGACTTATAGGAAGTTGAGTTATCGAGGTTCGATTGTACATATGAATCGATTCATTTGTAGGGTTTAGGGCAAAAAACATATATTTTTTAAATTGCTGAAACCCGAATGACGGTGACATTGGCATTCTTTTTTATCTTATTTAATTTTTCTGTACTAGTCGGCGATTAAGTAAAATAGACCTACCGTTCTAGGCAGAAGCGCAACCTAAAGTGAATAATTACTTTGTCTTTTGCGCGAAATTTAATGTAATGCTTTCAAATTTTTGCAAAAATATTATATGAGCATTAAATAAAAAGTTTTGCTGCAATCGTTCTAGAACATCTTTTTTTACACTATTCATAAAATAATGAGAAATTTGACTAGATTCACAGCTGAATAGTAAGTTAATAATATCACGTTTTTAAGTATGAAGTTACTATCTGCAAGTACGGCGGGTAATTTGTATAACCGATATACTAAACCACAGCATTTATTAGAAATGCACTTGAATTAGTATTCAGCGAATGCTTTCTTTGTTAATCAGCTTCGTTTGTTGATAATATCTGTAATGTGAGCAAATTAATTACTCTTCAATAACAATCGACGATATTTGAAAATGCTAATAATTTTATAGTGATGATGTGTTGAATATATTTAACAGCTTTGTTATGTTTTTAATTTAAATTTAGATTCGAAACGCATGATATAACTCAGTGGACAGAAATGACAGTCAAAAGTTGTCTTGCCGATATTTGTCTTGTTTTGTCTCAGGTAATACTTCCAATTGTAGTCGCCAACAATTTGAACAAGATTCTCTTTAAAAACCATATAATATAAAATATGCCAATGATAAAGTATGTGTTAAAATTGGACTTAAAATATGCGCTGAATTTGGTATATTCAGTTTAGAGAATCTTTATGTAAGTCGTTGTACCATTTATGATTAAACAGGTGTTGGTATATTCGAAATAAATGGTAACTAAACGCAGTCAATGCCACGGAAACGATGATGTTCGTATCAGAGCATCGTGTTCGAATTTTTAGCCATTAGCCTACATTTATGTAGTTTTCAAATAATGTACATTCATCGCAGGCAAATCCGTTCTGCCTTCCTTTTTAGGACGGGATTGCAACGATATGTATATACAGTATATATATATATATGAAAAATGCATTTTTCTATCCATTGTTTGCGTTTAGCTTGTTGTTGTCTTGTGATAAACGTGAAAACTTATGAATAAGAAATTCATAACATGAAATAATTAAAAGTCGTTCAACAGCTAAAATTATTTTTTTAAAGGCGTTAGATGTTTACATTTATGTTAATGTCCTGAGGTAAGAACACACTAGCAAACCTCAATGATTAGAATAACAACAAATTATACAGTATAGGTCTATGAATGAGAAACATATTTTTAACATCTCTGCCAGTAAAATAAATGTTCTCAGTTCTCATTAATGACAGTTTTCCTAAAGTATATTTCTTAGATATCATGTGTGAAACCTGTATTCCATGTCTCATTTAGCGCGTCCTGGGCCTTCTGAAACTATTGTTGACCCTGAAGCACGCCTCACGTTTCATCCGACCCAGGAATTACCCTTTTTGCGGCAGTGGTACCTGTCTAATAAAAGTCCTAAACACCATCTACAGACATTTGCAGAACTTTTGAAATTGGTAAGTACGAATAATCACTTATGCCTTCAAAATAGTCCGGTAGAGTGCCCTAGATGCATTGTTAGGAATATGAAAGTTAGGCCTTGTTGACTTCATATGGGCAGAGGTAGACTTTTCAGTGAATAAACAAAAGTTGCTTAAATTAGGATTTACCATAAATTAAGCTCATCTATATTGTTAATATAGTTCTTTTTGCATAGTGGTTCGTCCACATTTTATCTTCAAATTCTTGTTATTTTTAGCTTGTTCTCGTTAGTTTATTTTTTCCATGTAAAATTGATTGCCCACTAGGGTGAATATTATTTTATATAATTTTAAAATTGCTCGTTTATTCTTTTAAAATAATGACATGAATTTGAAAAAGACCGTCCGGAAACAGGTGTTTCCGATGGTATTTAAGTTTATTTAATTTTTTTAATAAATGGGGCATTTTCAAATTATAAAATATAATGTAGACTCTAGTGGACGACCAGTTCTACTCGGGAAAGAATAAATTTACCAATTATAACAACTACTTGAAGCAAATAAATGTAATTGTTTTTGCATGGTGAGTATCCCTTTTGGATCGAGCTTAAAACGGTAATGTTGAATTGATTTATTGTTTGGTAAAACAATTGTAAGTATTATAAATTTGCGGTTTAAGATCAACGTTAAAAAATTGCAAAACTGGTGGAAAATGAGAAGCAGCTGGAAAACAGAGGGTTAACATCTAAATGACGTGAGCGGACCAGAAAATGCAACCATACGAAAGAAGAATAAGAATAAGTAGAAGAGCAGTCTTCTAAACAGTTTGATGTTGTTTCGTGATATAAATTATCAACTAAAGTATTGATCCGTTTAATAACTGAAATGAAAAACCATATTCTATGTCGTGTCAAATTATTTTAGAATTTAGAAATTAATTTACTTTGAAAATGTCAAAAATGTTGCATTCGTTTTCATTTCACTGGCACTAGGCTACTGAAATCAACCCAATTATAACTAGAAGTTACATTAGAGAATTTTAAATGTGCTAATAATACAAATTCAATTAGCACATACATAGACAGCAATGAACTCCGATAAATGTTACTGTATTTAACACTTAACAAAATCATTAATTTGACTTAATAAATGTTAAATTTTATAATTATCACTAATAATAATAATGCATCTTTAAAAAAAAGACATAATCTCCATTTTCATTAATATTTTTGTGTAAGATTCTGGTAAACAATGTTTTCTAGCGATTCAGTATTATTCAGCCTCATTTGTGAGCTTGGAAAATAAATACATGCACATGTACATACAATTGTACATGTAATGCATTGTGTGAGCAGACTGAGTACCATAGTCTTTGTTGAGTACCAGTTCAGATGGCGCGCCATAGTTTATGTCCTTCAGTGCTGTCTGCTGAATCTATTCTCAGGACGTTTTGTTGGGATTACCGTTTCTCCAGCGAGTTGCATGTATTTACTCAAGTTGGTACATCATGTGCATCATCAAATAAATGCTGCGTTTGCTATTAGTGAGTTCCAAACCCATTCATCTGACTTTATTCGTCAAATCTTTCGATGAAAAGGGAAGCATTTGGAGGATTCTGGCAGAAAACTTTGAGTGGAAATCCTGATGCCTTCTATCTTTGTCTCGTTTTTTTTTCAGATTCATATCACAGAGTCACCGTTATCAAGCAAGTACCTTTTACTAAGCAACAAGTTCGAAGGAAATTTTGACTGACACAGACTCATTGGCGATGTATGTATAATGTCGTTCCCTTTATTCGTGTGAAGTAAATGCCGTTGAAGATTGTTCGTATTTAAGTCACAAATAAATTTTAAGTCCAGCCTATATCAACATCTGAGGGGTGAATGTTTGTCAATCTTCCCTGCGTAATGTACATGTATTTTAGGAGAGGTAAATTAAATAACGAACATAAAAACTACATTTACACAACCGGATATGATAGTTTGTATGCATGGACAACTGTGTAGTAACAGTCCTGAAAATTCACCTTGAGACACGCATTTCGCTGTTATTTCACACTCCCTCATGTATTTTAAGCATAGCTGCACTGAGTTTTTATCGTTCGAATCTTGTTTGTAAATAAATGTTGCTCGGTTTTTTTTGTTACTACAGTAGATACATAGTCTAAAAATAACACTGCTTTGTTCTATTTAAATAAGATAATGAAGGATATAATTTTGATATTGTTACACCCCGAAATCCTCATTCAGAGCTGCATTCATAACACATTGATGAGCTTGCTCCGAAAAATGTCGACAATTTCAGGAGAAAGCGTTGCAGACTGACCTTAGCATGTGAAGTCTCTTAGAAATTGGATAAACCAGGAAAGTCAACTTGTGGTGCTAAAATTAAGTAAATTGTTTAAGAATGTAAATTATTGTACTTATCCTTTTAATAAACTCATAAATGTTTAGTAATTGTACACCCAATTTGTATTATTGGTTGCTTATTTCATATGGCATGATTTTTATGAAGATTGTTATGGAAACTTCAGATTCAAGGTCAGTATGCAACAGTATGCAATTTTCACTGGTTTCAAAATATAGTTATTTAGTTTTAAATGTATAATTTTATGCAGATAAAACAAAGCAAACATTCATTTATTTGCATTACTTTTTTTTTGTTACATGACACATGCATGTATTTCATACATTAACTTGACTGGTGAAGGGTAATAATTTATGCACACAGGTTTCAACCACGTGAAGTTCCACAATGGACTGAAACATCTGTAAAATGTGTCGTTATTCAACTTTTAAAAGAAATGAGTCAAAGTCGACTGGCTGCCATATGTCCACTTTCTCAGGTAGATTTTATTTATCTTTACTTTTCTTCTGTTGCTATTAAAATTGTGAAAACTCAAGTTTTTATTTTATGCTGTTTTTTTGTTTTTCTTATTGGACTAATTTCAGCCATTAATATCAAACATTGCAAATGATAAACCAGGAGTAAAAATAGGCCATGAAAAGTGTACTGAATTTGGACATTGGCACATGCATTTTCGGGAATCCTCTTGTACGTAGCTGATTCACATGTGAACTTTTACACTTGATGAAATAGAAATTTGGAAAAGTAACAGACAGATCTTTCTGATTTTTTTTTTGTTTTTTTATTTGCACAAGCAAGACCACTTAACTGTTTGAAATTGTGACCAGGTATAAATAAAGGTTGACAATAAATGAATTTAAATTATAATTTGGGCAAAAATCTTTAAACTACAAACCTGAATGTATCCTAGCTATGTGTTTTATTTCACTGACATTTGCCTATAACTTCTTTTTTCAGTTTTTATAATATTCTTTTTATGTTTAGTGCAGAACGTTTTATACTTTAGTTTAAATTGATACATTTCAGCTTTCACCCATCTGAATCGGTGGTAGTCTTTTATAGCATTGATTTCAACAACTTCAATCAAAAATAAAAACACAGATATTAAAAAGTCTTCCAATGTTATTTTCATAATTTTTGTGCACACAAGAATATATGTATAGCTTATGAATTATTCAGCAGTTGAAAAAAAATTATAAATCTTTTAATTCGTATTATTCTGGTCTAGGTTCTTTTGCAGGTGGTCCTGAGGCACGCTTAACGTTTCATTCAACCCAAGAACTGCCTTTGTTGCGGCAGTGGTATGCATCGAACAACTGCCCATCTCGATCTGACTTGGAAACTTATGTAGATATATTGAACTCAGTAAGATGGAACCAATTAGTCTCGCGAATGAAACAAATGTATTCGTCTGACTAATTTCCGTTTAATTTAGCTACCCATTCGTAAGGAACGAGTGAAAGTGACTGTCAAAAAACTTCGCAATTGGTGGAAAAATGAAAAGCAGCGGCAGCAGAGGGGACCAACAACTGGAAGGCGTGGAAGAACTAGAAAACATAAGCCATCAGCTGATTTCCAATCTTCGACGGCTCATACCGATTGATATACTGTACTAACTTATTTTAAACAATTGTTGTTGAAGTGCAAGTATGAAAGTTGCATGGCCCTGTTTTTCTGAAATAATAATAAAACCTTGTGAATTAAATATAGCATGAGGAACATGAATTGTGTCGTAATTAGACAAAATTTATGGAGGAAGGCAGGGCGAGAATTTCTGAATTGCCCTTCTGAATCAGCTTGAGCCCGGTAAAGCAAAATGGTAAAGCGTCGTTAGAATAATTCGGATGTTTCTGAACCGAAGTCGATAATGCTTTCAACTTAACTTGGAACGATTCAAGAAAACATCGGTCCATGCTTGAGCACCACTAAACATGTGTCTTGCCTATAAAATCAAAGAGTATATGTAATCAGTTCCTCGGTTACATGTGCTCGGTATGATATTCTATGAATAAATGCCTATAGTATATACATGTACATGTATCAAAAATATGAGGACTGTTGATTCCTTTTTGAACGGTTCTCAAACGTCCATTTTGCCAAACCGTCCTACTTGTATAATTTTTCAAAACTTCCCGAACCGTTCCAGATTTCCACTGAATAGTGAAATGTACCATGATCCCGAATGTATCGAAACTGCCTCTTGAATCTTGATGTCGGAATCGATGGAATGCTGAATTTCAATTACACGGTACCGTAGAGGGATTTACAAATATGTATTTATAATTTGCCAGAACGTCTTGACAGCATTTATTTCCTTTTGTACGTATGCTAATGTCATCTACAATTATGTGATCAACATTTTATTGCGAATCGCCTGTCCTGAATAGTTACCCCGCATGCTCTGGTTTGGCAGACAGCAATTGGGTTCACCTTGATAAAATTACTTTAGAAACAGAGTAGATATGATGTGTGGACTAGAATTAGTCTAGGTGAGCGTTTGGGTGTTAAAAATGTTTTTATTTGTAATATTTGATTTCAACTTCTCAATAGGTCTGTAATATATTGTCAAAAAGTTCAAATTAGAACCAAATCTTTTAATGCACTAATGCGGCTGATGCAACATGTTCATATTTCCTTGTACACAAAACGTGTTCGTGAATGTGAGCATTAAAAGTACTTTCACTTTTATTTACCCAGAAAAATGGAGAGGGGGTTGAGATAAGGCCATCGATGACTGTTATTGGTACCAATGTTAATAATTGCAATATTTTTTCCAATGACAGAAATAAAAAAAACAGTCGGAAATTGTCCTTTTGCATCAACTTCTGTTTTAACCGAAGAAATCCAAGGAAAATGAATGAGGTATGATTTTAGATTGCGTTCATTGTTTGGTGTGCTTTTCATTTCATTAAAAGAGAAATCATTTTTTATAATTCACGGTCCCCAACATTTACAATTGAAATATTTTGAACTCAATATTCACTAAAACTCACTATTGCTGTGCCTGAAATGTTCTAAGCGTAAACCACCCTTTTCTAATCTGAATGTATTCATTTTTATACTTCAATGAAATATTGCCCATTTGAATAGTGTTTAATTGAAGAACACAATATGCTACATATACCTCACCCATTGCAGCTATATATATATTGTACTCTTACCATTATGTATTAATCACTACCATCGCATTAAATCAGAAAGTCATGCTTTGAATTATTCAGCCAAAAAGCAATCGGCGCAAGAGGAAGTCTTGGCAGAGCAAACATGGAGGACAGCAAAAAGCAGATGTCAAATCGGATTTAGAGAGTGTGGTTCCAGCCCAAAATTCCAGTTTGACATCCGAAGCTAACTGCGAGGCAAGCAAAATATGTTCATTGGAAGATAAAACCAAAAAACAGACTTCTGTTACAAACCATCTTAAGAGTGAAGATTCAAAGACACAAACTCAGGCAAACAGGCAGCAAATTACAAGCAAGCATGAAAATAAGCAATTAAAGGACATTTCAAGTAATAAGGAATTAAGTGGAAGTTTAACCTCAAAGGACAAGGTGGCGTGCAAGTCAGTAGGCCAAGGTGTACCAGACGAAATGTGTAATTCTAAAGATGTATCAGGAGAACAGCACACAACTAAAGCCGTCTGTAATGAAAAGATTGATAGTCCTCAAAGTGTGAATGAAAATCTGCTGAAAAAACAGGCAACCACTAAGCAGACCATCACAGGTAAATATGTCGTTGCGTTTAACATAAAACTTAAATTATTGCTGACAATTCATCACAGTTGCAGATGTGACTGCTCCAGTAAAATCCAAAGCAGAGTTACGAGCAGAAAGAAGAGCTATACAAGAAGCTCAAAGAGCTGTGAAGCAAGGAAAAAAGTTAGATCCTAGCTTTGTTAAAACTCAAAATGTCTCTTCCAATTCAGCAGCAGGTGGTACAACGTTTTAAAATTTAATACTTTCTAGGGATTTCAAGGCACTTTAATGTTATTTTTATTTTGTTTCATCTGTATAGCTGTGAAACCTGCTCTACAAGCTCAAAATAAACAAGTGCAAATTACTGCAAATGATAAGGCAGCAGTTGTGAAACAAGTTGCTTCTCATGGCATCAGCAAACATCCATCATTGAAACAAGTGAAACTGTTTAGCCATTTACCTGCATATGAAAGAAATATATCTGTTATACAGTAAGTGTATTTAGTGTTGACTTTCATAGTATAAATGTTTTGACATCTATTGGTTTATGTGATTTTACTTCAAAACATGAAATAGAGCTGCTAAAGATGGCATCCATCCAGCAGTGGTTCGCCTAGGGCTTCAGTATGCAGAAGGAGTTATTTGTGGCTCAAATGCAAGATGTTGGGCTCTCATTCATGCACTTTTGGAGGTAATTAATTCTTGTCCTTTTATAGGTATTGAGGATAGAATTATTTATAAGCATCACTTCTGCATATTTGGCAAAACAATCACATCAGTTGACCATTTGCAATGGTTCATACGTTGCTTGGTAGTCAATATCATGTACCAATAATTACAAATGCCAGTATTTTAAAATTAACAACAATTTTGGGATTTGTATACTTAAAGTACATGTGTGGTAATATGTTTGGGTTCAGATTAAGTTCTGGATAATGGAACTGCTAATCCTCGTATTAGTAATTTATACCATTAATAGCAGATAAGGAAACTAATAGCACATAGTATTAAAGTGATGTTTTCTCTGTGCCTATTACTTGCAGGTTCAATGGCAAAGCATATATCGGAAATTTTACCACAAAAAGAATTTACCCATAAAACGTATCCCTAATTTAATATTTGTGTGCTTATTTAGGTTGTACGAGATTTTAAAACACCAGAAAGTAAGGATTTTTCACATGCTTTAAATTCGATGCACATTGAAAAGAGCATGAAGTGAGTACCATTTTATAATATTTTGTAATTGCTATCCCACCAAAACTATAACCGACTAACTTTAAAAGTTAAAACTTTTCATTGTTTGTTTGTTTTTGTTGTTCGCTCAATCCTAATCATGCATAATTATTATATTTCAAGATTTTTAGAAAAGTGTCGACCAGTATCTGTAGGTATGAGTGTTGTTTATAAAAAAATAATGGAGAAAATTTCTGAATTACCAAAGGACTTGATAGAAGAAGAGGTAACTATATAGCTTGTCATTTTGTGACATTACTTTGGGCAAAAGAACTTAACATAGTCATTTTGTAATAGGCCAAGAAACGGTCAGAACAAATACTGCATAACATCTTGGAAGATGATATTATTAAAGCGCACACTGCAATTGTAGCTTTGGCAAGAAATAAAATTGCTGATGATGATGTAATTCTTACATATGGTTGGTAAGTATGAATTGTTCTATTTTAAGATTGTTGAATTATTGGCTATAATAGTGAACTAAGTAATCACGTTCGAACATTTTTCAAGTTCTTATTTAGTGAAAGAAATTTTAATTGCTGCACATCAGAATGCAAAATTTCGTGTTGTTGTTGTGGATTCGAGACCCAAATTAGAAGGTAATTTTTAAATATTTTGAGTTTTTTTGGTGTTGTTATTTGCACTTATTTAATTCATGAGTATGAAATATGTATTGCTGTTGCAGGGAAAAGAATGCTTCACTTCCTGACTAAGCAAGAAATTGAATGCACTTATGTACTAATAAATGCAGTTGCACACGTTATGCAAGAGGTAAATAATCGCTACTACTATCTTTATCTGACCTTTTTAATAATTGGTGAAAAAATATTGAGAAATGTCCCACAATGCTCAGTTTATCATTTGACAGGAGCATAATTTTAGTTCCTTTTGTTCATAAATAATACAAATGCTTATTGGTCATCCATAAAGGACGTCTGGATTTGTCAGCTGGAATTTTCGAATTTAATACAGAAAGAAATGACTGAAAACAGAAAAATAAATAAAATTTTGCTTTACTGCTGACTGTGTTGATGACAGGTATCATTATTGATCCTATGCTTATAAATAAATTTGTAATAATTAGTTGCATTTTTACAAATCGGACAGAAGGGAAGTCTAAAAATCATAAAAATTCCATTACGTTCTATATGGATGGCCCCTTACTGGTAACTTCAAAGTTAAGACTTTATTGAGCTAAAAGGAAGTTTTACGAACATTTTCAAGCAAACAATGAGTTATCTATCAATTGGTGTACTGACATTATTCATTTCTAATTTAGGTGACCAAAGTGTTTCTTGGTGCACACGCACTTTTAGCTAATGGCTATGTGATGTCAAGAGTTGGTAGTTCCCAAGTAGCACTGGTAGCCAAAGCCTTCAACAAACCTGTTCTAGTGTGCTGTGAGACATACAAATTCTCAGAACAGGTCCAAACTGATTCCTTTGTCTTCAACGAATTAGGTAAGTTTGTATTTTATCTCCATTTAATTATATTAGCAAGTGTATTTAATGCCTATATACTTCAAATGTTAAGGCAATCCAGTCGATCTTGTGGAGACCCATGGAGTTACAAATCCATTGTCTGAGTGGCAGACAATGAAATCTCTTAATATTCTCAATCTTTATTACGATGTTACCCCACCGGATTTAGTGACTGTAATTATCAATGATGTTCATCTGGTGCCATGTACATCTGTTCCAGTGTTATTAAGAGTAAAACCCAACAAAAAATAAATCCATGCTTAATATGGGAATGGCTAAGTAATTACGATTAAAACACGTAAATGTGAGCAGTGGTTTTAATAACAATTTCACAAACATTTTTGCAAAGTAGCGTGACAATTCAGGATAAAAAATCTATCCAGTTAAGTTGTAATATTAGCTCCTTGTTTATGGAAATGGCATTTGGACCCAAACTTTAATTACGCTATGTTCTTGTAAAATTAGACAAAAAGAACTTTGTCTTTCCCACGTGCTTTGCTGAAAATTGCATCAATTGTGGCAGATACAATTTTAGGATGTAGTGATGCATCAACTTTAGTGTGTAAATCTGAAATGCAAAACGAAGTCATATCAGTCCAATGCCTGCATGTTACATGTTGAAATAATCTGTATTGGTACAATACCTTGACGCTTATAATAATCAACTAAGGGTTTGGTTTGGAGGTGATATGTTTCCAATCGCTTTTTTAATGCATCTGCATTGTCATCTGAGCGGCGAATTAGTGGCTCACCAGTTATCTATGATAAGTAATTTATTTACATGCTATGTCATGATGCACAAATTGAAAAACAAATGGAAATAAAATATTAGTCATGTTTTAACTGCAGATCTCAAAATATAGCAAGCCCAAGAGAAAATAAATCGCACCACTAAATACCACAGTAGAATTATTGTTACATTTAACGTTTTACAATTGAATTTTCCAGTTTTTATAAAATGTTAAGGAATCTGTTCTATTATATACAGAATAATGTCTTAAATACAATGATGGAAAGGTCATATAAATTCCTTAATACAAAATGTTTGATTTTTAAATGAAATGGCAACTGCTGATGCAATGAGTGGATAATATTAAACTAAGCAAAACAAAGCCATTATTTCCTCAACTATTGAATTGAAATAAGATTCTTACGTCGTCAGTAAGTGCTTTCTTTGGAGGGTTGAATTCTTCATGATATGATCGACCACTCGCTGCATGAATTAAACGCCCGGTGATTCGGCGGACTAGTAAGGAATCGTCAATGCCAAACTCTACTACTGCATCAAGCTTCGTTCTGCGTTTATCTAGCAAATCATCCAGCTGTAATGAAAATTAGCACATTTGAGTATATGCTGTTGAACTGTACAGTAACATAACATCAATAATTGAGTAGGGATTTAATACCTTTTCTGCTTGAACAATGGTTCGTGGGAAACCATCTAACAGAAAACCGTTCTGACAGTCTGGACGGTTTAAATTTGTGTCTATTAAGTTGACAACAAGCTCGTCGTTAACAAGTTTTCCTTCATCCAACACTTTTTTTAATGTGTTGCCCAATGGTGAGCCTGAGCTGACTTCTGCTCGCAGCATGTCACCTGAAAATTTTGGAAGGTGCTGTGTAATTATTTTGTATTGATCGTGTCACCTTGCAACTTTCGTGTTTTGATCTTAGCCAGGTGATTACTACATAAAACAAGGGGAATAAATTCGAATTTGATGTACGAATTGGTACAGCCTAAAACTAATTCAACATTACATGATGCCACGTTTAATTTTAAAAAAACGAATAGTACGTCATAATCAAGGAAAATCGACCACATTAATTTGTCTGCCACATTTTGTGAACAACAAACTATGTAAAACTATGAAGTAAGTTTTTTTTGTAATGCGAGGTACTTTTTTTTGTGACAACCCTTGTGTTCCATGCAAATATCACTTTGAATCTTCTCAATATACTATTTTGTTGAAAATAAGAAATGGCGTTGTCTTTACCTGTCGATAAGTGACATACTGAATATCTGTCTTTCAACCATGGAGCCTATAAAAAACGAGTTAGAAACATTGCCATTAACATTTCCAATAAAACAGTCAGGATATTGAAACTGTTTATCAGAATATAAATTTTTTGCATGTTAAAGTGATCAAAGTTGTACTCTAGAGCCTTATGCAGGCCCCTATTTATATTTTGTGAAAATGCCCTGTGATGATTACAAAATACATGTACATAAACATGGAAAAAATCCAAAACCAAGCACAGTCTGATCAAAATTGGATTTTTTTCCGTGTTTAATTTTATATTAAATAACTCGTAACGAAACATTTTCAAATATTATAAAATACTTAAGGCACTATCAGGCGACAAATTTAACACGATAAAACATCAATTTCAGCAGCTGTAATCTAGAATCTAGAATGCTGACTTTTTCAAATTACTAACTGATGACCTGAGACCTTTGAGTTTAGTTGTATAGATAACTAAGATAATAAACATTTCAAAGGTGATCAATCAATAGGATCCCAACTCTACCCGTAGAAACTACACAACAAGTGCAATTCAAATTATTATTTTTTAAATGCATTTCATTTTCGATTTATTTATTTTTTTAAATTAAACGCGGCATTTAGCAGACGAATTTTTATATTAGCAGTCAATTTTGTTGTTCAACTTGTCTCCTTCCGCTTTGTGTTCTTCAAGTTCTACTCCAAGCTATGACGAAATTGAAACCACCATGAGCATGCGGAGTCGTAAAAACAAAAATAAAGTTCTGCGATTTTAGGCAGTATATATTTACGATTATTAAGCTCATTACGGTTTATCTGGGGTTTAGGGGGCAAAGGTTGTACGCGCTGATGTAATGGTCACGGCTCAAATTTCATTACTCAACTGATTAGACACACCTCGATACAAGGTCATGCAAAGGCTAGGCTGGTCTTTTCAAGCCTAACCTTTTCCAGATACCTCGCATGGAGGCGTGTCTAATCGGTAAAAGTCTTGTGTAGCGCCCAGCATAAAACTTTTGCCAACCCGCGAAAAAGCAAAAAAAAAAATTAGATTCCCACAATCAACCGCGCGTACCTGAGTTCCTTTTCCAGATCCTGGCGGACCCAGAAGTATCGCGTTGATTCCTTCTTTGCTGTCTTTCTCGTCCTTCTCAGCAACCCGTGGAAGAGCAGATGGAGCCATGCCGGCGTGACGGACAAAAAAAAGTACGCTGAACATTCAACTTCCGCCATTTTACGCACCTTTCTTATCAGAGGGCGCCACCAGTCGCGATTCCTCACAAGATTCATGCATGATGTCATTTCCTGTTTATATTTTTCTGAATGGGAATAATTGGGAAGTCAGGCCTACTACCGATAAGGCCTTTATGAAGTCTTTCTCGTAAATTTTTACCTTGAAATAATACAATACGGTAAGTTGAACCACATATGACATTTCATCTGGCTTAAATTTGTTTCATCAACACTACGCCACCCAGTTGGTCTCTTTAAATTTCGGAATTGACTTGGGGAGATGTGGCTAGAATTCCAAATCTGGGAAGAGCAAGGTGTCTTTACGTCCTGCTGGCTGGATGAGTTCAAAGTGAACATGGCACCTATGTTTAGATTGAACTAGCACTTGCAAAGCACTTAAGAAAAAATGGTTAAACGATTAATTTGATGTTTGATTCCGGCCAAACACGAAATGGAATACCGGTGTTTTAGTTTTTGCAACGATTGACATTTTGAATCCTGGCCTTTCGGGAGCGTCTGGCAGATAATTTTGATAAAATAGGTAGGTACTAAGCAGAGAAAGTGGACTATCAGTTTTGGGTCAGTTATATGCTGTGCTCAAAATAAAATGTAATAGAAAACGTCAGTGGCTAAAAGATAATATTGAAAGTAGGTATATGGCGCTGCAACTGTATTTGACGTACTGTGCAGTATGCTTTGCAGGTCTGGTTATGGGATAACATGGTGTTATTATTTAAATGTCAGTACGGTACATCTTTGATTACTACAATTACACAGAAATGAGTTCTTCAAGTCATCATTGATACTAATGATGATGCTATCAGTGCAGTCGAATCTTATTTTTGGCGATTCTATGGATCATTTCTCACCATGCTTTCCTGTCGTGGACGTTTTCTCTGAAAACTCGAAGACAAAGCATCGGTGTCACGTAGATCATTGATAATCCTATTTTCATACCGATTTTTGAATCCTTCAAGACTACTTTTCTCATGACAACTTCCGCATAAAGATTAAAAACAAAAGGTGACAGAATGCATCCGTGCTTCAAACCGTTCACAATCCTGAATCATTCTTTATCCATTACTGTGTTCGAACAGTGGTCTCTTTGTGCGTATAGTGATGTTATCAACTATACTAGGTGTAGTGGTACCCCCAATTCCAACAGGGCATTCTGTAGGTTGTCATGGTGGTCAGCTGCTTCGCTATAGTCAATTAAACACGTGAAGTCATGTTTTTGAATTTCACGGTTACTTCAAGTTCCACCACAAGTTTCCACAGTTTCGAACCGCGATTCCACTCAGATGTGAACGGGGTATTACCCCACTCCCCGGAGGCCCTTCTGTTAATTAGACAGTTCAGCTTCAATGATGTGGTGAGCATTGCTGTATGATGTTCAGGAGAACTTTGCATGCGTGTGTGATTGTACTGTTTGATAGTTTAAAGAGTACCTTGCATCACGTTTTTTATGCAATGTGTATCTTGGTCACTCCCTTAGCTACCTGCTGGTTTCCCAAATATTCTAGCTTTATAAGCTAATGGAATACAGAATCATTGTTTGGCAACTGCTTCATTGCCAATTTGTATGCTCTTGTAGACTGGCTGGTTCCAGTTTCATATCCACTGAATCTCATAATCTGATCAGGGTGAAATAGTTGTACTGTTGAACAGTAGGCCTAATAATAGTTTAATGTTAATACCTGTACATTCTAGGCCTAGTTAATCTAAGAGGCATAGTACATCAGCCCTCATGTTGCATATGCACGTTCCATCGTTCACTTCCATCTGTGAATCATCTGTTTCTCCTAGCGCAACCACAAATTAACCATTCGTGAAGGCTTGGATTGCTGTTTATAATCCAAAGAACTGAGTGTTTGATTCATAAATTGGTATCTACAGAAGTGGTTTAATACCTGAAAGTTACCTAAATGTATTTTTGTCAGAACAATAAATATTGTATTTATTTGCAATAGACAAGTCAGCATTATTTATTATGTTTGATGCATGTTATAATTTTTATGTCACCTACGTGTAGCATTTATAATCCCTTTCCATTCTATTGAGAGAAAAAAATGTTTATGCCAGGATACTTAATGTAGGCCTACATGTAACATTTTTCTATGCTGTAATAGTACTGCGCTTTAATTGACAGTACATAATACTTAATTTATCTACATCTGTATATTCACGTTCTAATGATACCCTTGACATCTGCAGGGTGCAATGTTATTGTTTCAGTTTTGCATTGATTAAGGTATTGTTTATATTGCATAACAGGTCATTAAAGCCTCAATTAAAACAGGCGTAGATTTTTATTGGTTATTACGTTTTCACATAAGCCCTATTTATGTGTCAGAATATTTTTTGAGAAAATTCGTCTTCATAATGTAACGAAAGGTAGTGCCAGTTATAAGTTCACTATTAATTCAGCAGATACGTGTACATGTATTAATCCTATCAAACTGTCGTTTTTATGTTTATTGTGTTGGCAAAAAAATCGTAAATATCTAAATATAGCCAATCTGATTAGTATCTTGAATTTGCGAATATTCCAAACGCACCATCATGTGGCCGGTTATATATAAATGAATCACCAGGAAATTCACGGCCAGTTGCATCGTTCTTTTAATGTGCTACGTTTCAACGTCTTAATTACGTCATCATCAGGCACAGAACGTGTCTTCCAATTTAAGCATTTACATTTTCAAATACTGGATCCATTTCTGACCTCGGATGGGTCGAAATACTAACGATATTTTCAGATAAAAGTGCATGATTTCCGATGCGTAAGGGCAATAACCCCTCCATTTTCAGAGGATGATCAATTGAGACGTCGAAACGTAGCACATTAAAAGAACGATGCAACTGGCCGTGAATTTCCTGGTGATTTATTTATTTATCTGATTAGTAGGCCTAGAGTTTACCCATACAGCTGAAGCTAAAATTATTTTAACAGAACATCCTAGTTGCAAAATTACTGCATTATCCTAAGACGGTTCTAAAAGTACACTGAATTGCAATTTTTCCACTTGTGCTTATTATTTCCCCACATTCGTTTAATTGTTATAATGGTTTTTATTTCAGAAATGACGATATGGATAATCTCCCAGTGAGTCCCCATGCCGCTGGGGATAGTAATTCCAGATCAACTTCACCTGCTCGTCCAAAAGGATCTTCCGGCACGTCGCCTCTACAGCAGTTAACTCCACCGTCTCAACAGTTACAGCCAAATCGACAGAATGTGAGCACAGGGTAAGCCATGTTAAGCTTCCATCTATCGTCTTAACTTTACAGGTTCAACGCATTTACACAATGAACGTTATTTGTTATTTTGAATATTGTCTTGGAAAGAATTCCACTCAGTGCAAATGTAGTTGCATTGAGTTTATTCTGGGATAATTGTGAAGTGGTTCAACTAACCTGTGATAAGGTTAATTTGAGTCTCAATTTGCTTAGGCAATTTCAAATATATTATTAGGTGGTCATTCACTGGCAAATATTTAGCAGTTTCAGACGGCTATAAAACTGATCCTGGGTTCTGGATCGCCTGTTTGTGGGAAATGTAATAATTCTAATCATCCAATTCAGTTCTGGACATTTCTCATCCGTCAGTTTGGGACTTTTATTCCCCAATTATGCAAACGTCTCACCTGCTAGATTCTTGCTAAACGGTCATTGATAAAATGATTGAGAGTGATATTTCAGCCGCTCTATGAAATATCCATACAAGATATCATATACTGACAAACAAATTTTATCTGTTGGCAAATTTAATTTATGAAAGTCCACAATTTGATTGCATTAAAGTGAGAATGAACCAGATGTGCAGATTGATTTTGCAAGTTTAACCTCCGGTCACAAACCGTAAAAATTTGCGTTTTTTTTGGCCTCCTGTGGAAGCTATCATTTTAGCTTTGAATTTTGGCATCATTAATTTGTCAAATAAATGAATCATGGCCAAATAAGTACCTATCTTTCCCAGAGGATACTAAATCCTAAACGCCAAGGCCATACTATCAGAACCTGAAAATCAAACATTGATTGTAATGCTATACAATGAATTGAAAACTTGTAATTAAATTCAGAGCATATCAAATTGCCATTTGCAAAATGCATTTTTCATGTCCTTGTAGGCTATTTCTAAATAAATGTAACTCATGCTATTCCATGTATCGCAAGGCATGTGCCATCTGGAGACAACTGTTTAATGGTTTATTGTACGCCTTTAACTTTCTAGTAATATATACATTATATATTATTGCAGATGCTCGTGCGTAATTGCCCATCATTTTCATAAGCTTTCCCTTGAGTTTTAATTGGAAACAAGCATGCTTTATATAATTTGCTTTAAAGAACTACAGATGTGTCGTTGCATGCGATTCCTATTGCATTGTTCCTTTTATGCACAAATGCATTGACCATTGTCCACCTCTTTCACAAGTAGCATCAAAAAACCCAAGAACTAAAATCTTACTCCTAACGTGAAAAAGTGAAATATTACATAGCAGTCAGTTCAACGTAACTCTTGTGTGTGTAGCGATTATTTTAGGAGTTTTCGTGTTCAATTCTCTTCGAATTTACATGTTCTCTAGTGTGCAATTTAAACCGCAATCGGACTCGGATTGCCTATCAAATAGCTACAGTTAGCTAAAAAGTAAGAGAACACAAGGTCCATTATATTTGTTTTTCACAGGTAAATGAATTGAAGTCGCCTACATTTGTAAATGCATATTCTTGCATTCCATAGTTAATGTACAACAACTAAACAAAGCTTTTTCAAGAGAGCTTTAAAATAAATAAAAAGTGAATTCATGTGTTTCACTGCAAAACAAGGGCAGTGGCTCAACGTGAGAATTGTACACCTACATTCAACAAATGTGTATGCAGCTAATTATCTCAATTCATCTTAAAAAATCTATTTCGAATTATATGTTAATGTAGTATGATTTTAATTGCATTTGGAACAACGAATGAAAGCCATAATTGAATAAAATTAATGGAAAAAAACCCAAAAATATTGAAAGAACTCATTGCCAAGGTCAAAATGATCAGCCTTTGATTTCTTGACAGTCTAAGCTGTATGTTTTAGGTCGTTATCCTGATATACATGTAGCACAAACTCGTCTTTAATATTTAATTTTTCCACTTTTAGCTTTTGGGTTCTGATGTAATATGTCGAGGTGGATTTGTTTGTTTGTAATGCTGTCGATAACGTGCAGATTGTTTTCCAGCAGCTGTCATGCAACCCTATGACATTGCTCTCATTACTCTACTATCTTTGTACTTGTATAATAACGACCATCTGTGAACTACAATAGACTATACCATACTGTCCACTTTTTGCCAACTGCATTTAGGTTTCTCAATGTTTTATTATGGTAATGTCATTTCAAAAATTGAATATTTTGCTCATTACTTTAATCATCTGATATATGAAGTTGTATATGGAATAATATTTTCCAATTCAAAATTTAGGAGAGAAAGGATAATTTACTGCAAGTAGTTAAGGTTGAGCCAAAAGGATGCCACAATTCAGAAAAATTACACATTTTTGATCATCATACTGTGTAATTGCTGAATTTATTTCCCCCATAATTTGCGTAAAGTGAACCAATTATTCATTTTTGATTGCTCCAGGAGAAAGAAGGCCAACTGGCCAAGAATGGTCTAAATCCCCGAACTCAAAGAGCATGTGCTATGAAGTGGGTGTCTGCCTTGGCAGAACATGTAAGCATTGATGCCATCTGGAATGCCTTGTATGAACAACTGCTGCACCATTACCTCTTGCAGAGAGTAATCCCTGGAGGGCACTGACCATACAGCTGTTGGTGACTTTAGCAGTTACAACATTTTTGTGTTTTATTCTGGTTATCTTCCAGAGGATTTTGTTGTGTAGCTCTTTTCATGTGATGGCTGTTTTCTAGTACGTTCAGCGTGCTGTCCTGGCTTGTGTGTTCATAGGGAACTGGTTCCTGTATCACGAACAGATTATTTCTGCAACTACGTCATTAGGGACATTAATTTTGTTTTCACGAATCACGAGTACTACCTCAATTTACATTTGTGATCATGACGTTTAAGATAACTGCTGCTTGGTAAATTTATGGGGGTCCAGCTCCTGGTTTCTTAATCTGGAAAGCTGGGGAATACAGGGGAAAAGTGGTTATTTTTAGTTCTGTATGCACAATGCAAAAAAGCTTGTCATTAAATCTAAAAGACACCGTGATCATTCAACGTGTTAATTGGTGCAGAGCAATTGGTCTGCTCGTTTTAGAATATCTAGCATGTCCTGTGTGTAGGGCTGAAATAAAGATTCGAATACAGCAGTACATTGATAGGGTATTATGGCATTGCGTTAAGTTGGCATGGCAAGGTACGATGACCTGATAAGTCTAAACATCAACGCATACAATAGCGGATTGGACGAGCTTCTGAAGAGATGATTGTGTCAAATCGCTAAACAGACATTGATGTGAAAATCGAGGATGTTGAAACTGACGATACCAAGTTAGGAAAAAGGAATTCAACAAAGGGCACTTGGTTCATGGTCAGTGACTGTTCAGAATAAGGAAGAATAAATCAGAAGACATGCAAAGAGAAGGCAGATATTGCATAAGAATATGCCCTGATAATAAGCAGACGTGGCAACTCATCCCATTAATCAAAAAGTGCATGAAATGTGGCACCTTTCGACTGACTTATGGAGAGCTTACTTTAGATTAGATGCACATAGATATTACCATGTGACAGAAAATCATATGAAAGAACTTGGTAATGCAATTACTAGGGCTAATATGCTAACAGATGAAAATTCTTGGCATCACCTGAAGTGTCATGTTAATAAAGGTTGACAGCATACAGCATGATCATGTTCTCACCTGTGTGATTACCTTTGTAGACAAGAGGTTAAGCTTAAAGGTTGCACCCATTTATGCATTGCGTCTATGCAGTAACATTTTATGAACCCATGTAATAGCATGAATGAAAAAGCACAATTATCTTTTTTGTTAGGCTAGGTTAGGATTTTAATTTGCATAGCCATCACACCTCTGTATCATTAGTTACCAGCTAGTCGTTGAACTGCATTCAATAATGAACAATTATTTATGCCATGAAAAAGAATGTACACAAACTACACTGAATTGATGGGGCACCTACATGTATGCAAATCCACATTCTGGTATTGGTTGCATTCAGCTGGAATGGACTTGCACCACTGGTCATTGTACGTGGTAAAATGAAGGTAGAACACAACATTAGCATTCTGGAAATGTTCGTTCTTCTTACACTGGACATTTTATGGAACAGGCGAATGTTTTTAACAGGATGATAACGCACGCTGCCTCATGCCAATTGATTGGTACGATGAGATACGTAAGTGTCCAACGCCTTCCCTGACCTGCCCCGAGTCCTTATTTCAACCCCAAAGAACACCGTTGAGATGAGTTGGAACGGGTTGGTTGAGGTACACGTTTAAAATAGTTATACATTCAATTAGCATAAAGTAAGTTATGGACAGTCCCTTAGATAGTTTAAATTAGTTGATTATTCATTCACTCTAGAATGTGGTTTCTTGCTCCCTGGTTGATAAGAACGAACAGATCCTTTAATTTCTACAGATCTTGATTTTCACAATATTGGCTTAGATATCACGGATATAGAAGTATATGTATGTTGGAATTTACTAGCGTTACTTTCGTGTTATATCAATTACAATCAAGCTTCACATGAACGGGGTTTTTTTTTTTGCTATTCAAATCGACATATTGGTCGTTTTTCTTATTATAAATGTAACGGTAAATTCACGTGTACCACGAAAATTGAATTATCGATAAATGATGGAAAATGTCGATGGTCGAATTAGTGTTTGTTTGCTTTCAAGATAAATTAAAATTTCTAATACGGTGTGCATGTATGTTCTAAACAAACGCACAATACACTGACATTCTAAGAAGATATCTATTATAGACGTTCATGTCCAATAAACGTTTTGTGAATGTTCGGTAGACCGTATTTTATTAAGAGTTTGACACACCAATCTGAAACGCTTTTTGTGAAATGTGATATTTTCACCTCATATAGGCCGACTAAGGCTACTAGCAAACACCATAGCGTGGAATTAATTTTTATTTCATGCATTTATTTATCAGCTCTGATAAACATTTGGTGAATGTTCCTCATTTGTCACAATGAATTGTTTCATGCTCCGACTGCATGAGGAAACATCGCAGCATATATATTTTAATTGTTGAAACAAAAAGTTTGATCTATTTTGCACCTAACACATTAACTATTAATATTTGCCCTTGTTTTGTTTGAATTAAATCATATTTGCATGTTTGAATGTTTATTACATTTGAAAGGGAGACTGAAAGGGAGACCTCCCTTTCATGTCTTAACATTCAGTCTTGTAAATATGACAATTCGTCTTATCAATTTACGTATCATTTGTTATCGATAACTCTCCTAAGGTAATTGAAAAGTACAATTTTATAAATATTTTTTCAAAAAGTTGTAGTTTTGTTGTCATTCTTTGAGGATATATACAGCAGTTTGTTTAGATGGAGAGAGCTCAATAATTACAAAGTTCATGGACATTGTACTTTATCCCTACCGTCTATTTTAATGTTATCACTGAAATTATTAGTATTATACAAGTACGTTTTTAATTGGACTTTCATTCCGTTCAATGCCATTGCTTCCTTATCCCCATACCATCCTATCAACTATTTGAAGATGAATTAGAACGTCCAAAGCTGAAAACAAATTCATAATTTCCGGTCAACCGATAATCATAACTAGAACAACCATAGAAAAATATGACTTTATAAACATTTTTCTAAAAGTTGTAGCTTTGTTTACATTCTTTGAGGATATTGCAGCAATATGTTTAGATAGACAGAGTTCAATAATTACAAAGCTGAAATTTGTCGAAAGCTGGAAATAAATTCTTAATTTCCGGTCAACGAATAATCTTTAGTAGAACAACCATTGAAATATACTTCTACACAGTTCGGCAAATTACAATTCCATAGCCTAATTATGTCTAAACATTTGTTAATTCTATTTAAACTGTGCTTTAAATGCTCTCACTGGTACAAAGTTGATAAAAGTGTTCAACAAATTAAAATAATTTAGTTGACAAACGTTTTTTGTCGTCTAACAACAATGATGAAAATTGACTGCCATTGTCAGTCATTTGTTACTTTATTCGACAAATCCAGGAATGTTGGAAAAAGCTGAAGATCGTGTTTGTGCCAAAACCATCAACCAAGCTTTACTAGTTAGATAGAAAAACGTTGGCAGCTATTCGTTTATAATTTTGCCAAGTTTTATATCATTTAGATGTGCATTCAAATCCTTTTTGGAGTGTGGACAAAAATAATAAAGCTTTATGTTTACTGGTAAATTATGCTGCAAGGAAACCCTGTCCGTAACCCATGGGTGTCGTTATTGCCATACCTGACATTTTGTGACGTTTCATTTGGCGTGTGTTATCATATGAACGTGAAGTACATTACGTGTAGTGTTAAGCTTTGTCGAAAGCTTAGTTGGTCGTCGTACATTTTCAAGTATTGGATTAGTTGTTATTTATAAATAATTGTTAATTATACCAATGTTTATTTCGCACCGAGCTAATCATCAAATTGTTCCAGTTTGTAAGTGAGCGCATGCCAATTACGTGTAATTAGTCTCGTATTTATTTTTAAGTTTGTAGTTTTTTGTAGCTTTGTGATGGTTGGTGTTTGCACGTAATCAGCCGTGAAACTGCATTTTAGTCAGGCTGCGACTATTTCAAGTGGATTAATTGATAAATCGTCAATCGTAAAAAAAGCTTGTGCAAAATGGAAAAAGGAGGCTGGATGCGTGTTAGGCGCAGTTTAGACGGAATCGAAAAGGTCAGCCAATTAACTGCGTGAATGTTTAAAGATTTCAAACTCCTCCTTCGGCTTTTTACTAACCCATGATTGTATTGCTAGTAACACTCGTTTTGTTTTGTTACTGTGGTACTTGTTTGAACGGTTACTTCTGTCGTTGTTGTTGTAAATGTGGATTGTGGCTACTTCTAATGATATTCTTTTGGAATGTTTCCTATTGATATGTTTGAGACAAGAGAGTAATATTTTATCTTATTTCTGCTTGCATAAATTGAAATTGAATGAGGTACCTGTGATACATTGGCAGGCTTGACAACCTAAACCCGAAATCGTATTCCTAAAATAATATTCATTTCAAAAAGTATTCCGTAATATGAACTTTTTGCTTTTTACCTTTTTTTTATTGTGGTTTAAATTATTTGATTTTGCTGAAACATTCCTGTCGGAGATTAATGTGTCTCGGAGACCATATCATGTTGCATTAGCATGTATTAGATGTTATTAGTCTTAGATTTTTATTGAGTTGAGATAATCGTGTTCGAATTTAAAATTGAATATTACTTTAGTTTTAGAAGGAATGCAATATTAACCTAAGTTGCTGTGTTGATATAACACAACCAGGACATAATGTATATTGTTACATTGCATGCATACTGATTACTGGAAATAACGTCTAAAATATTATGAATACTGGTGGAACACGTCAGTCTCTTGTTGATGTCAAGGAATTTTAGAATATAGGGCCTACGTGTAGTTATAATGGCATTTGATCAAATCTTTCAATGAAACAGACCAAGAAGTCCGAGAAATATCGTTTCATGACTATATTGTGCAATGATAGTTTTTTCTCACCTGGTTTTGCTAGTGATGCTGTCTAATTAGAAAGGATAAGATGGCATGAACGAGGTGTACGCAATAATCATTTGTTAAACAAATGCAATGCTAGCATTTTGCCCATAGTACTGTCATGCATCCTTATCGAAACCTTGTATGCTTTTATTAATTGATTAACGTTGATTTATATTGTAACCTGGCACAGTACATTCTTTTATTTGTGCTTTTTGGTACATCTATATGATGCCTTTATTTGTGGGCGGTTTAGTCTGCATTGACTCGCCGCCTCAGCTA